>BDUI01003249.1:55107-66582 GCA_002335545.1 Apodemus speciosus | reverse complement strand
AGAGAGCAAGGAGGGGCAAGCAGCCCCTTTTATAGTGGGCCAGGTCTATGGGGTGGGGCATACCTGGCTGTTGCCAGGTAAGTGTGGGGTGGAGCTTAGACAGAGTACTAACAGTGTCACCAAGGGAACAATCTAGCTAGCAATCTGCCGAGAAGAAAGGACTGATCAGAAGTAGGGAGACTCAATGTTTATAAACCTTAAACTTCTATTTTATTAATTTTAGCTAAGAATACTATTATTTTCTCATCTATACATATGACATGTATATCATATACACATATATGATAATATAATCTTTGTGTTATTATCTATGTAGCTTACACAATTGTTTTTAATAAAGAACTCAAGGCAGACAACAGGTGGCACAGGACCAAGTTTCCCAGATCTGCCTGCCTATCAATTTGTAACACCATGCCACAGCAGTCCTGGGATCTGCGAGGACTATCAGTTTGTAACACTATGTCCTGCTCTGTGTGACTCAAGCTCTCTGGCAGTTCTGTCAGCATGTCTCTCTGGTGGCAGTGTCAGGCTACTGGTGAGTTTTCTATGAGCTCATCTCACTCCCACTAGTGCCCACACATCCCAATTACCAGGTAAAGCATGATTCTTAATGGTTAATTAGTTAGCCACTTAGATTTATGTATATTATAATCACAATTACAAGATGCCAATTCAATAAAAGACTTATCCCAATAATTCTAACCATTTGAAAACACCAGAAAAATGACTGAAGCCATATTGCTTCTTCTTTCTTCCCTCCTTCTCCCATGTGCCCCTGTGCACCCTCCCCACAACTCCTAGCTCTGTCCCCTATTTCCCCGTCCAATCATAGACCCTCTCTGTACTGATAAAACTGAACAGGAAAATTCCTGCAACACACAATTAAGATTTTAAGAAGAGTTTCTGCTTCTGAACAAAAAAACCCAAAAGGGAACAATGACTTTATTACTAAAACCTCAGACAAAGTCCAAGAAATAATAACCATCAATATATTGGGAACKTTTAGTGAAAGAATAATGAACATTGAGAAATAAAAACAAAGAAGTTAGCCCTATAGTTATTTCTTTGTGAGAATTTCCAAGGCCCAGGAAGTAGAAATTCAGTCTGTGAATTTCCTGGCCTATTGTTCTATTTAGAACAAACCAGCCGAGGAAGCATCCCGGAGCCAACCACCTGCTGAGATCAGGAGCCAGCAAGATCCCAAGACTCCACCCCATGCCTGGGGGAAGGAGGGAAATCTTCCAGACTATTTATTGGGTTACATTTATTAAAATTCGGGTCTTGAAAGGCAGTGTCTCCTTGACCCCATTCTTTTGAGCTGCTTTCCCCATCCATCCCATAAGTTTCTCTTGCAGGAACCAGTCCGCGGTAGCTGCAGATAGCTACGGAACTCAACAGATCAGGAATCTCCAGGGACAAAGGATCTGTATATGTTAGGCCATATAGCTAAAGTCAAAGAGAGGAAAATCTTCTGAAAATCTACCAAGAACACACATCTTGAGTTTTCTACTCAAGACTGTGGCAAACAAACAACAAAACTCCTRGAACACTTGAAATGGTGTACACTGGTCAGGACCTGGATTCACACAAAATATTGTGGATATTTAAAAGCTTGGATCAGAGTCTCTCAAAACACAGAAAATCTGCTAAAAGTCAAGTAAGGATGATATCTCACTCTGGAAATAACACAACTTGAATAAGCAGATGTTAGACTCCATATAAGAAACATCAAATTGAGGCTATTTTTAAAGTAATTCTGTATAGAATATGAAAAATATTTATAGAAATATAAAGCTCTCTGGAATCCAGTAAAATCAAACTGAAAACATGTGACATTTAACCAAAAACAAACAGCCCTACAATGAAGTAGAAAATATACCTGATGGCAAAATTTAATCAGTCCAAATAGAGATGATTCAGAGGATTAAAATAGCAAGCTAGAATAATAAAAGTATCAATGATTACATCCCATATGTTCAAGAAGACTGCTGAATAATGAACTAGATTAATAGAAGCAAAGAAAACATGTTATCCAATCTACTGTCTAGAAGTGGAAATCAAAAGAGCTGAAATAAAAACACACAAAACATTATTGAAAGGAGATCACACTATGCAAAAAAATACACATCATTAGATATAAAGGGAAGCCAAACATAGAGATCAAATATTGAAAGAGAGGACTAGAAAAGTTATTTAGTAAAATAGTACCTGACATCATATAAATTGCTTATACTACAAAGTATAATTTGTAGTATATAGAAATATAAAAATTATTTTATAAAGCTGAAATGATTAAAACTGTATTTTTTACATCATAAAATGTACACACATAAACCAATGAAACAGGAAAGGGCAAAAAAAAAAAAAAACATTTTACGGAATAAGAGAAAACATTTCTAAACTATCCATCTGTTATGGGCCTAGCACGTAATAAGAGGAACTCAAACAGAACTGTGGAAAAATGATGTAATTATTATTTTAAAAATTAGGCAAAGGAACAAACTAAAGAGTTTTCAAAGATAGACATGAGTACAGCTATATGGCAATCAACATAAGAAATCAGAAAAATGAAAAGAAACCATGTAGCTGGAAAATATTAATCAAATATCAATTATGTTATCATAATTTTCCTATATCTTTTTATAACTTTATTTCATTACTTAGAACTTTGGCTGTGCACGTTTTGCAAGTGTTATACTACTAAGCTGCATTCATGGCTTATAAATTATCATATTAATACTTTGATAAAATTTACACAATACAAGATTTTTTTTTWAAAAATCAAGATGTAATTTCAAGATTTTTATTTGTTTGCTTGTTTGTTTGAGACAGGTCTCTCACTGTATAATTTGACTGGCCTGAAAAACATTGTACAGACAGGCTGGCCTCAAACTCAGAGAGATCTGCTTGCCTGTGTCTCCCAAGTATTGAGATTAGAAGTGTGTTCCACAACACCTGATAGTGATTTCTATTTTTTAAAGTCATTTTTCATATTGAAATATAGATAAATAAGATGTCAGATTAAATGATATCTTAATATTTAAAGACTTAATATTTAAATGACTTAATTTTTTTAAGTCAAAGGGAAGCTTAACTGGTTTTTACTATGAATAAACAAAATTGATGTACAAGATAGAATAACAGCTCTCCAAAAACATCCATACTCTTACCTCTATGAATAAGTTATTTTATATGGCATTGAAGAATTACATTTTCTTTGAGATTTCATTTGTATGAACTTAACGGTGGTTGTAAAGAGTGAAACATAATGTGGATATGATGATTCATGCTTTAATTCCCAGTATTGTGATATGGAGTTGAAGGGTCTTAGTGTTCAAAGTCAGAGTTGTCTATATAGCAAATGATAGACTAGCCTAGCCTACAGAGTAAGACTTTGTCCCCAAAAATGTAAATAAGTAAGTAGATATGTAAATGAGTAAAAACAAAAGAAGAAGAAAACTGTGAGTCTAGAAGCATTGTCAGAAAGATGCAATATTTTTGGCTTTGTCTTTAGGAAACATTGCCTGAAGAACTTTAAAGAAACATTAGTGGGAAGGAAAACTTAACACTTGAAGATACAGAGATCTGACTTAAGATCAAGAAATGTAGTTCACCTCTAGAATGTAGTGACATCCAGAACATAGGTTCCCTCCAGGGCTTCCAGAATTTAACACAGCCCTCCTGACATCTGATTTTAGATCAATAGGATATAATTTTGACTTTTGACTTGTACAGCTTTGGATAATTTATTGTCTAAGCAACCAGACAAATTATGGTAATTTATTACAGTTATATTTTAATGCAGTAGATTTCTGAAAAAACAAACCTGATGTTTATCAGAACTAAAGATAACAAATTTAAAACATTGGGGGAAAACTTAAAAATCTTACAATTATATTCACCTAATAGCATAGATTCATGTGGGTTAAAAATAAGGTCCCATGTCCAGACCAAAGTTCAGTTCACTGGCAGAGGCAGGACATGGGAACTTTTATTTTTGAGAACCCCATGGATACACAGGACGGGCTTTGGCGGTGAGAAGGCACAGAACCCCACTCTGGGGGTGGGAAAGGGTAGTCTGAGGTCCCCACAGAACCTGCCAGGAAGGACAACAATTTCTCAGYCTTAGACACTGCAGGCACATAACTGGATATTGCAGAAGAGTGGAGAACAGGGTGGGGGCCTGCAGGGCTGTATCTAGCCTGGTGCTGATGGGGAAAGAGGGAAAGGAGAGCTTCAGCTGGTTCCCTTAGTGGCCTTGGCTTGTGCGGTGTCTTGGCTTTGCTTGGTAATGATGGTAGCCAGAAGCACAGAGAAATTTCCCTGTGGGAGATGCACCTCTTTAGAGGAAGACCTGCTCCATTGCTCCTGCATGGTGGATCCAGATGAGAGGAGGCAGTTCATGGTGTTAAAACATTCATTGTTGGTAGACAGTTGTGATGAGTGAAAAGTAGGGGCCAGCCATGGCCACGTGGAGAGAGGGGGAAGTGAGAAGAGACTAAGAAGGCAAGAGNAGAGAGAGAGAGAGAGAGAGAGAGAGAGAGAGAGGCAAGAGAGTAAAAGAGGGAGGAGGGGGCAAACAGCCCCTTTCATAGTGGGCCAGGCATACCTGGTTGTTGCCAGGTAACTGTAGGGAGGAGCATACCTGGACGTTGCCAGGTAACTGTGGGGGTGGAGTCCAGACAGAATAACAGGAGTTTGGAGTATTGCCCTGCATAACTGATGGCCAGAGAATTATGGAACTGGGGCCTCATCAGAAGCCTAGTGTCTGAGAGCATGGCAAATGGCCTTCCATGACTTCCAGAATTATCTGGTAACGCTCCAGGGTTTAAACCTAGCTCGACCAGAAAACAGGCTGCCTTTCATATCCCCACAGATTCATGCTGTCTGAAACACAAAATGCCACAGCTGACACAATGAAGCAAACAAATAAATAGTAAAATGAAGAAAGAGCAAAATATATTGCTCACAAAAATTGATAGAATAAAAAGAAAAGAAAATGAATAAAGATATATTATAGTTGAGTAGGACTTGAATTGTTTTGTGTTTTGATTTGTTTTGATTCTTGGTGTGAGAGTGAAAGATCCTGCCTTGAAATTTTAAGTCCGTACTCTGTAGCCCTACCCCACCCTTCCTGCACTGACCTCTATTCAAGGAAATAATCACAAAGGTTGTTTACCCCACCCTTCCTGCACTGACCTCTACAGGTAGTTGATGTTTCCCCTACCCCCATCTTGGGGAATACACTTACACCCTGTCCCCTGGGATGGGTTGCATTGCCCTATGATATAAAAACCCCTTCTGCTGTACACTCCAGATTGATCTCCTCTGACCCTGGGTGGTTATGAGCTGAGTCGATCCCAGTATACTGGAACCCCAATAAAATCCTCATACAGGTTGCATCGAGACCGTTTCTCATGAGTGATGTGGGGTGTCGCCTTCCGAGGGATGGGGTGCAGGGTGCACCCCGTGTTTTCTTCGGGCCTTACAAGAGAAGTGAAACTACATCTTCACATTTGTTAAGTATTTTGCTACTGAGTAGCTAGCCTAGTCTGAGTAAACTATTTGATGCTCAAAACTTAAATTGACATCTCAAAATAGAATTGAGTAACAGACACAAGTAAAAAACAAATTTAATGCACTATACAATCATATATAGCAGAYAACACAAGTCCATATATAATGGTCTACACAATAAGGAATACACATGATTCCAGCATAGAAAGTAGAGTAGTTGGAAAAGGTCATTTGTTTAGGTTTAGAGGAGAGTAAAGTAGCAGGAGAAAACCTTTACAGGGGTGAATATAATATTACCATGACAGTATGACAGCTTTATGAGCGAATATAGTCATTATGATTACCAAATTATACATTCTAGATATTTTCTGTTTGTTTTATTTCAGTTATACATCAATGAAGTTAGTTAAAAACATGATGGCACTATTGGTCATACAACTAGAGATATCTTTATCAATTAATATTGTTTCTACATTTGACTAATTTATACCTTAGAATACAGTGGTATTTTTGTTTTGTTTTGTTTTTACCTTATTTCTTTCTACAACATAATAGGTTCATGAGAGATTTGCTATGGATATATTCACAAAATCATAAACATTAGTAAAAAATTGTCTAACCTGAATATAGACATAAAAACACTTGGGACAGTTTTTATACAAAGTAACTAACCTCTGGAGTATAACTATTATATAAAGAAGCAAATAATAGTCTAGGAATAGTAATGAGATTGTTCCACCTTTCAAATTTTAAAGGCATGGAACATCAAGAAATCTAAGTGTTAAGGAGAAAGCCCATTTAATTTAGAACAATTACATTTAGTGAATTATGTTTTGGTATGATTATTTTGACTTACTTTACTTTTAAAAACAATTAGCCACCACCATCATAACCCACTGACAGAAGCTTCAGTTTTCTTCATTCTCACAACTATGCCATTTTTGGTGATTCCTCAAATGTCAAAATGAGTTAAATAATTAGCTACAAAAGTTTTTACTATTCTGGTGAGCAGCAAGTTAAAGAGCTGAAGAGAAACTGAGAAAAGGCATTAGAAACAATTTGAAATGTTTACAATACTAGTTTCATAATTCATAGGACTTGGAACTGGATATTACACAGATACTCTATCACTAGATTTTAAATTTTTATTTTAAATAAATGTAATTTTTGAATTACATTTATTTATGCTGGTTTCCAAGTAAATGCATACTTAAAATTATTGAAGAAAAAATCATGTGAGCTGATGGAGAATCAGTCATAAGATTATGCCCTCTGCGACACTAACTTTTTTTGGCTCCCTCCTCTGCTGACTTAATAATCGCTGTTACAACAAATGTTTTGCTAAAATTCTCAATCTGCTTATCTATTATATCTTCTATGTCTGATCAATATCCTAACTATATTTCCATTAGCAATGCCAAAGTAACTCTTTTCAGCATACCCATCTCTATGCCTGTACATTAATCCTAATATTTATTTGCATGCAAAGCATTTGTTCAAGGACATAGATGCACATATTTTGTACCTTTTGGTCTTCCTTTGAATCCCCTAGTCTTGGCCTTGTCACAAGGCCATATGGACAGACTAATGTGAAAGTAAGGTTTCTTCTGTCTTAGTAGATATCTTAAACATGATGTATATGCAAATAACATCTATTCCTCCTATCTTAATAATGAAAAAAAAACCATGAAAATAGAAACTAGCTTCAACGACACCTTTACCATTGGTTTTAATTTACCAACATTGGCTTCTTCAAAAGCAGTGAAAAAGTGCTAGGATTATGTATTCTGCTCTGGATGAAAATTTTAATGAGCTGTGTAATGAACTGAAGGCAGAGAGTCAAGCAGGAGAGAGTGAATACATGAGCAATTTGAAGAATTCATACTCTCCCTAAATAGTAATTCCTGGACTAAGTCAATAAGTTCAGAAAATATTTCTGAACAGTCACTATCCTTAAGGGTGTCATTGTTGCACTTTACAATAAGCACAAGAGAAATAGAGTTTTAGAAAAGGATTTTTTATTATTTTTACTGTAAATAATTAATTTTTCTTGAATATTTCAATGTGATATTTTTCTAAATGTTAGAAACTTAGTACTTCCTAAAGGAAGCAAGAACTTYATTTTTAATTGTATCAGGCTTTCTTTTATCATTGCTTTGCTTTTGCTAAATTTATGCCCACCTGCCATTCATCTAGACTGCTAATGTGAGTAGAAAGCATGCCAAACTGGCAGGGTGCATGCCATAACACAGTGTGGGGAGCCTGGAATATAGAAGTAGCATAAGGTGTTCATCTAGAGAATAAAAGAGATAATTCTGAGCAAATTTCATCTTACCAGCATGCAAATAATGACAGAGAAATAAATATGTTACTTTTTATCAGGAAGTAAAAAAACCATTAGGTGAAGACAACATTAATAAAAGTTAATAAAAGTTTCTTCTAATAAGAAAAAAAGTGAGAGATTGTTAAAAATATTTGATGGAAACAGATTCAGAGACACATAGCAAAATATTGGGCAGACATTAGAGAGCCTGTGGAAGAGGGGAAACAAAGATTTTTAGAGCCTTAGGAGTCAAGGACACTATAAGAAAACCCACAGAATCAACTAATATGGGTCCATAGGGGCTCAGAGAGACTGAACTGCCAACCAGGGAACATGACTCAGGCCATCTGCAATATGTTATAAATGTGTAGCTTGGTCTTTGTGTGGCATTCCTAACAGTGAGAGCGAAGACTGTCTCTGACTCTGTCTTTGGGACTAGTTCTTCACATTTGGCTGCTTTGTCGAGCCTTAGTAGAAGACGATGCACCTAATCTTATTCCAAATTGAAATGCCAAGGCTGGTTGATATCCATGGGAGGTCTCCACTTTTCTGAAGAGAAATGCAGGAGAAATGAATGAAGGGGATATTGGGAAGAGGGCCTGGGAGAGGAGGGCATACTGTGGTCAGAGTGTAAAACAAACAAACAAACAAATAAATAAATAAGTAGAAATATTTGAAGTATTTTAGAATTTGTAGATACAATATAATAGGCATTTAAAGAAAAACATACTGAGAAAACTTTGAGGATGACAAAGCCTACCTGAATCAAGGGTATACTATTGTAGAAATGAAGTAATGTCTAAGTCTCCAAGATGTAACAAGTCTCTTGGCTCCAGTTTATTCTATAACTAGACAAAGGACAAATAATTTTCTTAGTCGAATTAGCTGTTTGTCAAGTTTGTTCTGAACAATCATAAAAACTGAGAAGAGTACAGAAACTACCATGTTTCTTTTTACCATGTTCTATCAGTTCATTGCCTTCCTTGGACCAGCAGAGACTCTTCTCACAAGAATGACAAACAGATCAAAGCCAATTGTTTCAGTCAATATCCATCAGTGCTTCAGGCTTTGTTGGCTTGCCTACATTCCACTGTCCACAGCAAGCCATTCTACATGATGATCATGACATGGAAGAATCTGTTTTAAGAGGAGTAAATTTCTGTTGTCACTGAGATAAATAGCAAAGGAAATAATATGAAAGAATTCAGAATTTAATTCAAAAGTTTAACTCACAAAACAATCTAATCATAACAAAATACTTAATACATTTGATGTCAAAGATATTAAATGTTTTCTTTGTGTGTGTGTGTGTGTGTGTRTGTGTGTGTGTGTGTGTGTGTAAAATCTGGGACTTAAACTTAGCTTGTAGCTGAGTATGGCATTGAACTCATAATTCTCTGCTTCTACATAATCAAGATTAGAATTATAGGCGCATACCACCAAACTCATATTGCATGTAGTTTTATACAAAACCCACACTAAATATGGCTATTGCATTTGCAACAGTGGTTTCACCGACCCCCACTCCCCTGTGGCTAGCTCTATGGCTGTCCTGCTCTGGTTCCCAAGGTTAGCCTGCTAGGCTACCCAAAGAAGTTTAACCTGAAATGGCTGGAGCTGCCACTAGAATTTCTCAGAACATACCCCCCCCCACCCTCCACCACCCACCTTGTGGCTGGCCTGTAGACTGCCAGATACCACTCACTTAGCTCCTCGTAGTGAAAAGAAAGCACTGGAAACTTATATCAGTCAAACTTATAACTGTAAATTTCTAACCCACAAATGCCCATACAAAGAACACACAACTCAATAATATAATTAAAAGTTGCATGCTTAGATTGGACAAATATACCACTACACTACTCTATTGTCCATTTATGAAATCCCTAGCTACTTGCAAATGCTCCAGGCCACATGGATCTACTCCATCTTTAAGCTCTTTTTCCTCCATCTTCTTCTCCCTCCATCCTCCACCTCTCTTCTCTCTTCTCCACCTTCGCTCACTTCTCTAAAACTTTTAGCTCTGCCTTTCCCTTCCACTGCCCAATCACAGCCTCTAGACTTATCTGACCAATTAAGATTTCACCTGATATCACCTAAGTACTTGATCTACTCCTCACCAGGGAATCCCTCTTGAGGGAGCAGAAAATACAAACAACAATCCACAACAAACTCACTTTATGTGTTGCTAATGATGGATTCCAGGACTTTCTGCATGCTGGATAAGTACTCTGACAAACAAAATTTTATTTTTCAGTTGACAAATTTGGTCAAAACATTTAAGCGTATATTCATGACTCCCCTATTGAACACTTACTGCTTCAAATACCCAAACAGGGTATTTTTCTTTGTTTGTTTGTTTGTTTGTTTGTGTTGTTTTTCACTTTTTGCTACATAGGAAATATATTAAATGATTAAAATACTTTGATAAATATCYCCCCCCTTTTTTTTTAACTTACAAAGATGAATCTAAAGACAGAAATCAACAAAATTTGGCCCAAGCTTTACAAAGCATGCAACCCAGTGGCATTGACATGCTTTAGTCACTTTGACATATTGGAAGTCACATACTTCATTTCCAAAATAAGAAGAACCAATGAATAAATAGTTAAAAATGTATGGAGTTGTATTATTGATTTGTGGTTTTTTGTTTGTTTGTTTGATTGATTGATTGATTTTTTTTAATGAATTCAGTACAATTTGTGCTGGCAAACTGCTCCTGGGAAAGAGGCTTGCCCTAAATGTTGTTGGAGAACCAGACCTTGTACTATTTAAGAAAGCTTAGTTTTTCCTCTCCCTGCAGCATGTGAAATGTCAATAGGTCCTTTGCTTGGCTGTGACTGCCCTTCCCCCAGCCTTGAGCAGGCTTAATTGTTTGCCACAGTTGGTCTTCCAGCTGACTTAGCCAACCTAGGTGGAGTCTTCCACATTGCAACACCTGCAATTTCCTACAGGCACAGACTGCCTGCTGAGCTTGCTTTGTAATATAATCCAGATAAAATAAAAGATAGATCTGTGGGTATTCCTTAAATGAACTCAGAGCTGAAAATTTAACTTTAAGCCTTGATCAGAAACCTTTGTCTTGGCTTCATCCTTCTCTTGCCTTTTTCACTTCCAGACTCCCTTTCAGATATACCCAGGATATTCATGGCTGCTGGACAGCAACATATGACTTTGTGCCCACCTTTTCACTTCCATACTGGAATTTCATCTGTCTTGAGTTTACACAGGTTTTGTGAATGCTGTTATGATCTATGCATGCTGATGTAGAAGAAAGAAAGAACAAGATAATAAGAAAGAGAATAAAATGGAGATAGAAATTGTATGGGGTATGTGGGTAGTGAAGAAGTTTGTGGAGAGAAGTAAAAATGGTCTGAATAAATTACATGAATATTTTAAGAGTTAATAAAAGAATCATTAAAAAGTAAAGCCTAAATTATATGCTGAAAGGGAATCTGTGGAAATAAAACAAAATCAGTATTCCTCTGTGAAGAAGTGTTAAGCCTGAAAATACGGGGGTGCACCCTGCACCCCATCCCTAGGAAGGCGACACCCCAAATCACTCACGAGAAATGGTCTTGATGCAACCGCATGAGGATTTCTTTATTAAAAAGGAAACCAGTATACTGGGATCG
>BDUI01003248.1:36748-50784 GCA_002335545.1 Apodemus speciosus | reverse complement strand
AAAAAAAAAAAAAAAAAAAAAAAAGAAATGTGAAACAGAGCAAGTCCCCTCACAGGCGTCTTTGCCCGAGATGGCAGCAGACAGACAGACCAGCATGGGCAGTGAGTCAATCCACTCCAGTGCGTGGGGCATTCCCACAGGGGCTCCCAGATGGATCCCTCCGAAGCCCTGCTGGGGTGTGAGTGACAGAGCTCTGCAGTTGACACAGGAGCCTTCAGTGTGCTCCTTTAACCCATGTTCAGTTGTAATGCGTCCTAGGCTGAGACTGGCTCAGTGGCTCTTTGCCTGCCTTTGCCTAATGTGTGCAGTGGGCCCGGGTTACATCCATAGCACCGCAAGAACTCTTTGCTAACATTTTTTAACACAGGTACTGATTTAAGAAATACTAAACTTCTAAGAGTAGGGGAACAGAATCAAATGCTGCCAACAGAATTTTATTCTTTGGAAATATTTGACATTGAGGGACTCTCATAAAGCATCACTGTRTATGAAAGGTGGCTCGTTTGCTACTCACACGTTCAAGTACGGAGCCTCCTCTGATGTGAGCAGTGAGCCTGTCCCCGTAGTCCCTCGCACCGTCTTCATACACATATGCACACTATGTGCATGAAGCTTGGAGGAGCGGTGTGCCTCTGCCTGACGGGCTCTTAGCATGCTGGTGCTGTGCAGGCAGGAGACATGCACCTCTGCAGGGCACAGATCTCCAAATGCTTTCCCTGTAACCCTGCTCTCCTCTCCTCAGGGCTGTTCTTTCCCTTTTCTTCCTCACCAAACTGCCCAAGAAGTGCTCACTGCGTCCTTTCCATTGACCGCCAGGGACCTGGAGGAACTGAATTCTACCTTTCCTATCCAGGGCGGCATAGACTGCGTATATCTGGCGTGAAGTACTAACAACAAAGATCACTCTGTGGAGGCAGACGGCCCCATTCAGCATCTGGGCCTCAGGCCTCCAGTGGACTAGAAGTTTTGGAACAGCCTGTGGTTTTTCTACTGGCCAGCCTAGTTTGGCAAGGGCAGTAGTTCTGAAYGGCAGAATCCAAACTCCTCCACTCCTAAGCCCTTAGCTCGCCTTTTCCGTTGTCTTCCTTCATAGCGAGCACAGCAGCAAGCCTAGAGTCCCAGACCTCACGGCTGGAGGATGTGCCAGAGCCTCCCAGCTATGGATTTGAATTGAGCAATAGCCAGTACCTTGCGCTTTAGGAGGGCACTGGAGGAAATAGACCACACAAGTGCCATTCGTGACTCCTGTTCCAGTTCTGTACGGCAGGTCATTCTGTCCTTTCCTCACCCAAACTGTGAGTTGTTATCCACAGACAGGGAGCACCCAGTGTTCCGTTCTACGCTTTCCAATGAACTTCCTCATCCTTTCAAAATTTAATCTTGTCACCCTTTCAGAACCCAGAGGCTTTGAGCATTTTGTTAGTATTTCCAGGGGGCAAAACTCATGACATCATCACAGCTTGAGCGACACGTCTTACCTTGCCATTTTATTGCCCACACATGGGATGAACAGGAGGAAATCTCTTCATCAAGAGTCTAGAGCTGGGGCTGGAGAAGGCGGCCCCAGTTAAGAGAACTGGCTGCTCTTCCGGAGGACCTGCATGTGGGTCCCCGTGCCCATGTCAGGCAGCTCACAAGTAGCGGGGACTTCATGTGGCATTCACACACACACAATAAAAATATGAAAGTAGAAACAAGAGTGTGAGGCCAGAGATTGGCAGACCTGCCGACTGCCATCCTAGCCCTAGGCTGACTTCGCCCTAAGGCGGTAAGATGGAGAGTAAAGCGGAGAGGCCCGCGCAGTGCTCTGGGCTCTGCGCGCCTGGGAGCTGGCTACGTCAGAGCAGCATGGGTGCTGTCCTGGCCTCTTTGGACCCCTGAGAATGCTTCCAAATGTGCAGTTGGCTTCATTCTTCCCAGAATAAAGCTATATAAGGTAGCTGTGTTTTTTCAGAAACAGCTAGGAAAAAGCCACAGAACTTGCTGGATTCATGCTCCACTTCCGGTGAACTGGCTAGGTTCATGTGGGTCAGGCTTTAAGGCCCGGCTTCAGATCTCCCTGGCCCAACTAAGCTGCAGTTGCTCTGCCTTTTTGCTTCTCAGTAAATGTGTTTTCTCTTTTCTACTTTGATAAGGTCTGAGTGGTAGTGAGCTTAGGGTTAGCTTGTCATTTGTTTGTTTGAACCCAGTATGCTGATTAGTTTTATGACTAATTTGACATGCGCTAGTCATCTGAGAGGAGGGAGCTTCAACTGAGAACATACTTTTATAAGATTGGGATAGGCAAGCCCGTAGGACAGTTTTTAAATTAGCAACTGATGGAGGGGAATTGTGGGTAGTGCCATCCCCTGGTTGGTCCAGAGTTCTGTAAGAAAGCCGACTGAGAAAGCCGTGGAAGCCATCCAGTAAGCAGTACCCCTCCATGGCCTCTGCATCAGCGCCTGCCTCCAGGTTCCAGGCCTGCTTGAGTTCCTGCCCTCACTGGCTTTGTTAACGAACTGTTAGATGGAAGTGGTAGTGAAGTTAGTGAAAACTCTTTCCTCACCAAGTGGCTTTTCATAGCATTTCATCACAATAGTCACCCTCACCAAGACACCCACCTTCCAACAAAGACCCATTGGTACAGGACATGAAATGTTAGTAACCCTCCCACTCTGAAAGACTCTAGTGTTCACAGAAGACTCACTCAGCTGATAAAGAGGGTATTAGCAAGCAGACAAGATGTACTCTGAGCATTTATAAGCCAGAGAACAACTTTCACCACATTGGATTCAGGAATAGCAATTTCCAGGTTTTGGGGGAGTGCTGGGGAATACACCTTGAATTTCACACATGCCAGCAAGTACTCTGTCACTGACTACAGCCTGGAGTTCTTTTCTTCTAAATTGTCATTCTCTCCCTTCCTCCCTCCCTTCCCAAACATACCACCACATCTTGTCTTAGGGTTACTGTTGCTGCGATGTAACACCATGGGGAGGAAAGAGTTTATTCCTATTTACCGTTTCATACAATAGTTTATCATAAACAGCAGTGTGGGCAGGAACTCAGAGCAGGAACTCAAGTAGGGCCGAGGCTGGTGAAGAGGCGGGGGGGGGTGCTGCCTACTGTTTTCTGTGGCTTGTTCAGCCTACTTTCTTAAGAGGCTAGACCCACCAGTCCAGGGGCGGCCACACCCACAGTGGGCTGGGCCTCCCCACATCAATCATTAAGAGAATGCCCTACAAGCTTGCCTACAGCCCCATCCTAAGACCATTTCTCAACTGGTTCCCTCCTCTCCGGTAACTCTAGCTGGTGTCAGGTTAACATAAACGTAGCCAGCACAACCTCCAATTATTTTTTCACAGTTCTCTCGAGTTGACTGAAATGTCACCTGGACACAGCTGCTCGAAGATAATGGCTAAGGCCATTGGAAGGTGCATCTGGGCTGGACGTCCAGCTGGTGCCTCCACAGGCCTGCACTCCAGTCAGAACAGCTTACCAGTGAGGGCAGGGCTGCCTAGGCTTACCTACCTGCCACCACGGTAGGCCTGGATGAACCTGCTTCTCCAAGCTCTGACTCCCAACATACCTCTTAGCAAAATATGGGGTGTTCAGCCCAAGGCAGAAGGCTGAAGACGCAGCAACAGACCAGGCATGTCTGTGGGCAAAGCCCGTTTGTCTTGATTTACTCAGGCCAGACCTGAGAACAAGTACAGCCACCTGCCTTCAGCTTCTCAGGCATGCAGGGTTCTACCACAGAACATGGACTGAAAATCCAAAACGGTGTAACAGCCAGCAGACAGTCTCAGCCATGTTCTAACAGCAGTCTTCTTCTCAGCCTCTTCTAATAGTGAGGTGCGTGTTGTGAGGTGCCATTTAACAAAGTCTGCAGTAGTGGGCCATGGACCAGGCAGGCATCGTGATGCCCTTCAAACAGCATCAGGTAACTCAGTTTTCTGAAGCTCAAGGCATCTGCACAGGGCCTAGGTAGGACTTAAGGAACAGCTTCCTCACCTTTTAGTAGCCTGTGCTCAGCACCAGTGCTCACTGTGCTGCTGTCCTGTCCTCTAAAGTGGCAGCTCCTGATAGGCAGAGACTCTGCTCTGCTCTTTCTTAACCTCTGGAGCCTGTCCCTCAGGCTTAACCAGTTGAGGAGTATTAACTATCTAGTTTGCTAAACTGGCAGATAATCTTACAGTATGTAAACTAGTGAGGTAGCAAAGCTAAGAGCTGGAAAACATTGATATTTTTGTTTTATTATTTTATTACTATTTGTTGAAGATTGTTATAAAATTTACCCTTAATAGAGTATTAAAATAATATCCTGCACCTAGATGGAGACTCCAGAACTACTCCCAACATATCTGCTGTATGTGATGAATAGCCAGTTGGTTATCAACACAACCGGGTGACTCACAGCAGCTGGGTGTTCTCGTCTACGAATCCTACTGAGATCAATTAGCAGCTGCACACAGGGAAGGAAAGCCATCTCACTACAGTCATAATATAGTTTATCTAACTATAAAGCTAACCCCCTAAGTTGTAGACAGAGTCTAGGTGAGGCAAAGTTAAGACAAAAGCAGTTTTGCAGAAGTGGAGGTGTTAGCAGCTGTTGGCAGGATACAGTCTGACAAAGAAGTCCTAAAAAAATGCAGAGTATATAACGTATGCTGAAACTTGTCAACAACCTGGTTAAGATGGACATACAGTTAGGAAAGAGATTTCAATAAAAATGTGTATGTAACCTAAACCCATGAAACAAATACTACTTTCATTATCATAGTTAATGCCCACAATAGCATACTGCATGATTGTAAAGGAAAAGATGCACTGCAAATAACATCTTAAATTATGACTATTCTTATGTGGGTCCAAGTGGGTCTATGTATATATGCAGGTTTCTGCTGGGGCTGGAAGAGGAAGAGGGTATGAGATTCCCCAGGCAATTGCACGGAGCTCTGTGTGGGTTCTGGGGCATTCTGCTAATCTAAACACGCAGATTCTTATCATCTGTTGCTAAGAAATCTACTCAGCATGTTGTTTTTCATAGGACTGACTTTACATAAAGGTTTAAAAGTATGCTGTTTGAATGCAGCACATCATCAAAAGCAGTGCCCATGGGCTCCTAACGCTCAGCCATGAAGCWGGGCTACTAAATGTCAGTTTCCAGGTGAGGTGTAGCAGGGACCTTACCACAGGGCATGCCTTATATTCAATCTGCCTTACCTTACTTTTTGTATTCTTTAGAAAGATATTTCATAGGCCATTCTGAAATATTCACAGGATTTCCAATTAATTCTCTTCCAAGCAGAAAACTTTAGTAACTGAGAAGTGAGGCTTCAAGAAACCAAGGGAACTGTACCATTAATTTTCTTACAAAAACCTGGTATACACAGCCAAGGTCTATACAGCCCAGGACAGGCAAGCCCACATTGGATGCATCCAGGAGCTGCTTTGCTGGAATCTGACCCATGCTGAGGTTTGCACGAGTGTGACAGGACATTTGGTGACCCTAATAGGTAATTTTTTATCTTCTCCACAGAATGTGAATGGCATAAAGTACCATGCTAAGAATGGTCACCGAACACAGATTCGCGTCCGCAAACCATTCAAATGCCGGTGTGGGAAGAGTTACAAGACAGCTCAGGGCCTGCGGCACCACACAATCAATTTCCATCCCCCAGTGTCTGCCGAGATGATCAGGAAGATGCAGCAGTAACGTGCTGGTCAGAACTGTGCCAAGAAATCCTCACCAGCAGTTGCTGATTTTGAAAACAGCCACCTTTTTTCAGGGGAAGCACTCAGCAACCCTTTGATGAAAAATAATTAAATGCATGCTTTAAACTTTTCTGTAATTTTGGAATGATGTATCTTTGTAGAGTTAATGATTTTGTACATTTGCACATGTAATCATCACGCCCATTTTCATTACTTTGATATAAGGTGCTAAACAAAAAAAGCTCTAGGTTCTTCAGCACATTTTCCCCAAAACAAAATAAAATTAAGGGCATGTTGCATATTGTTTAACCATACTGCAGTGATGTCAACTGGGAGAGGAGGGACTGGCACTGAGATGTTTTAAGATTGTAATGTGATTGAAGCTTTTCAACACATCGACTCACATAAAACCAAAATAATACCTTCATTATCAAACTGGTTACCATGCCTTACATAATGGAGTTAGTATTTGTGAGTAGAAAGACTTTAGGTAATGGAAATATAAATAAGAATGTTTAACATAATATGCTAAAAATATTTTCATATTTAAATAACATGCATAAAAGGTGTGCTTTTTTTGTTATTAACGTGCCCTTTAAAAAGCTGAAACTCTTGCCATCGAACTTACCAATCATTTTCGTGTTCTGAATGGCATCTCTGTGCAAAGGACTCAGTTCACTCAGTAATACTAACATACTCATTGAGTGCCTGCCGCGCGCGCGCGAGACTCAAGTTATACCTAATGTTGCTTGTGGACCAAGATACCAGTGTCGAAATACTTTTCCCTGAAATGTTAGGAAACACTTTGAAATACTTAAGTGCAAATTGTGTGTGTGTGAAACTTAGTTATAGCTTCATCAATAGATGAGGTTTTAAAGCACTTTGTAGTTCTCTATTGCCAACAATTTTGTTTAGACGTTGCCAATTTTTGCAACTATTGCCCTAAGAGATCTGTGGGTTGCAATCAGAACTAAAATTCAGAACGTCTGTTTGAGAGGAAGATTGCTAAGATCCCTACTGCCCCTTTCATGTTCAGTTGCGACTTCTTTTAAAGGCACTTTCCCATCACACTGTAGATGTCTGCATTCTCATTAGAAATGTCTGTTTAGCTTTAGAAAACATTTTGCCAGAATATGAAAATAAGCCTTACTGACATTAAGTGCTTCTTGCAGCAGGTGGTCAAGGAAGAGTGACTAATAACCCACTAAGAGGGACCTACATCTGGATCGTCCTGGAGCTTCTCACCGACAGTACCATCATGTGTTGAGTGTTCTTTTCTCCCAAGTGCTATTCTTTAAACAAGAGTTTACCGGTTGCCTAATACGCAATAAACGTTGCTTTGACACAATTAACTGCACACAGTACAAACTGGTGAAAGGCAGACTCAGATTCCCTCTAAAATAACCTTTTCCCTATGTTCCCATCTGACGCAGTCTTATGCATAGCTAGATAGTAGTCCCTCCTCAGTATTCACACTGTGAAGATAATTCTGGTTAACAGATGGGTAAGCTTCTACATTAATCCCTCATGATGAGGGATTTAAATATTTATAAAGATGCTGCCCACTAAAAATGTCCTCAGCTCTGAAAAGTGGTCTCGGTCCTGACTCATGATGTAAAAAGGGTGATCCAGAATTGAGAATTGAAGTTGGTGCAAAAGGCCCTACTTGCTCCATATCTACCTACAGTTGACCAAAAAGTTATAGGCCAGCCATTAATAGTTAGCTTTGCTCTTTCTAGTGTGAGAAACTGCAGGCTGGCTCAGTAGTTCAGCAGCTGCACAGTCATCAAAACAGTCATTGTGCATGTTAAAATCTTTCAGTGATAAGACCCAGTTTCTACTTCTTCATTGTGACAGTATTACTAAGCAGGTGAGGAAGGGGATATTTTGTTACACCGTGTATAGTGAATGTATTGTACCGTGTCTGTGAAAACCGTGCTTTAAATTATATTTTCATATGTTTTGTTGGGGACAGAGCACATTAAGTTTGAAAGCAACAAAACTATCAGACCTGTAGGCAATTTATTCAAACTTTCTGTCAAGAAAAGCTGCTTAATAAATGTACATGAAATCACATTTAAAATAAACTGCCTCTGACCCAAAATAAATATGGCTCTTTATTTTAATTAGCTCCACTGGATTTTGCAAAATCTAGATGATATGTAAAAGTTTTTGTTCACTTATGTTTTGCTTACTTTTCTGTAAATAATATTTATTATAAGCTTGGGGCTAAAACTCTACATAAAACTATTCAGTTAAACAGCCAACAAGAGGAGCAGCCTCGTTTCCCTGACAGTAATATTCAGTGACTACTTTCAGATTAGCATGGGTCGTACTTAACTGCAGGAGAAATGTCTACAGTCGTGTCATCCTCAGTCACGTCTCCACCTTGGGACAGGRCCTTATGTCAACTCCTGAGCCAGTGTTTTCCTATAAAAAGGGTCTCTTCACTCCTCCTACCTTGTTCTTCCTGCAGCTCCATGTATAAGTAGGATTTTAAATTTATCATCTCATTAAGTGAGGGTTTTTCTATATTCAAAGAATTATTTCACAGAACTGTTATGATCAATGCTTTTTATTATATAATAGTAGTCATGCTCAATCACCAAGGTGAACAGAAACTTGTAAATCTGATTGTGCTAAGTAACTATTACATATATGTTGTCAATTCGGTAACATTAAAATAATTCTTGTGTTCTTCATACACATTTGCTAATTGGGGGATAAACAGATATAAACACAGAAGCACTTTTCTTAAAGCAGACAAGATTAACAGAGATTAAAACTATTTATTGTAGTCAAAGCTGTACCCTGGCCCTAGTGACAGCACACTCTAAAGAAGTTCTCCATCAGGGAAGTGTACAAGGACCTGACAGGGACACCTGGCAATCTCCCTAGCCTCTATGTGAGTTTCGGTTTGTTTTTTACCTGCTAACTTTTACTGCCTCTTACTGAAAGCTAGTCGAAGTTGAGGACATTCTGATCGAAGTGGGTCTGCACATGCCTTTCAAAGCCCTGCTGGTCGTAGTCGGGCGGGAACTGCTCGCTGCACATTGGGCACACCTTCCAGTGACTTTCAACGTGTTCTTCAAATTTGGTCTGATCATAGTTAGGAGGGAACATTAATTCACAGAGGGGACACTTCTTGTGAACATCAAAGCTTTTAAAGAAAGAAGAAAAATGAAGAATTAGGTATTTTCTAATTAACTTATAACAGCACCTGTACAAGTTATATTAATTAATTAGCTGATATTTACACTAAACAATTTATCCTCAAAGTCTTTACAGGTTTAGTTAACATTTTTCTGTTTCTAGATTCTTTGTAATATGTACAGGATCTGTCTTTTTAGAAAACCACCACTAAATTTAGTTTTAAAATTGGACTGACAAACACCCAAACCTACCAAACTCAGGCATTCTGTGAAATGAGGCTTACTATAAAAAAAATTCCCACTTTTTTATAACCAATATATTTTTGTTTCTTGTTTTGTTTTTTTTTTTAAATTCCAAGGGTGACTCTAACTCATCATTTCCCACCAGTGTCTACTGGGTTTGATAATCAGGGTCTGGGGGCTTGCATGAGTAAGAGTTCACAGTGCTCTTGCAGAGGATCAGTTTAGCATCCTCTCACGACTGCCTGACCTCCAGCTCCAGGAAATCAGATGCCCTTTGCTGGCCTCTGTGAGCACTTGAACCCCTGTGAACATACCCAAAACAGAACACACAGAATTTAAAAGTACCAATTTCAAAGTTTCTGTGACTCCAGCTCTTCAAAAGATGGCATGTCTGAACCACAGAAGGCAAGATGAAGTGAATGGCCGGAGCCTTGAAGGGGATTTATGTTCTGTATGCTGGACTCTGGGCACTACTTTTTAACATGTTCCCAGAAACTAATTTTTAGAATTTTTGTCTTATATAATTCTGTGAAATTCTACAAAGGAAAACTTGCCTGGAATCAAAGCAAAAGCCTGCCCCGTGACTGCGTAGGTGCTGACTGGCCGCATCAGGAGGGATGGGCTCATTTTCATCCTCCTGGAACACACACACAAAGAACAACGTTTTGAGAAAAGAGAAACCAAATATATAAAGTGTTTAATTCAGGAAGCTCATAATGACACTTAAATTACTCAACTTAGTTTTTAGCTCTATTATTATTTAAACTTTCCCATAAACATACACTTGAGTTTATATAGAGTATTTCACTATGACAAATAATGTGACTTTTCTGAAATCTATACCCCTCCCCAATTCCAGGGCATACACCCCAAGTCCCACAGCAGATGCCTGAAAGTGAGGTACAGAGCAACACTGCTGTTTTCCTTCCATTCATGGCTGACTCACAATAACGCATGCTAAGAGAGGCTAACAGAAACAGAGCAGCCACACGCTGAAACAAGTGCCGAGCTGAGCTCTAATATCACAAAATATCTTTATGGTATGTCAACTTTTGGTTGTGGTTTGTTTGTTTGTTTGTTTGTTTTGGTTTTTTTGTTTTGTTTTGTTTTTTTTTGAGACAGGGTTTTCTCTGTGCAGCTCTGGCTGTACCGAAACTCACTCTGCAGACTACAGTGGCCTCAAACTTGGAGACCCACCTGCCTCTGCCTCCTGATGCTGGAATTAAAGGTGTGTACTACACTGCCTGCTTTTATTTCAGCTTTTAAAGAAAGTACTTTATGGATGTTTCTCTGGCATATCTAATTGCCAGCACCACTTCTTAGTGCTTTGAGCCCATTATTAAGTAAAGCAGTTACTTAAACACAAACACTTCAGTCTGAAAATCGACTTCTACTAAGTTATTAATGGACACAGAGCATACACAGGCAAATACACTGGACAAAGAAGTGACTTACCTTTCATGATATTTGTAACACACTAAACTAAATGCAGCTATGATTTAGGAACTCCTCCCAGACCACAGTTGACAACTTGTGAGACCACAGGGAAGCGGAAGGCAAGCACTAGCAGGGTGCTCAGGGGACACTGAAGCAGCCAGACCAACCAAGCAGGACGTCCCAAGCCTTTCTACATACAGGACTCTGCTCATTTTTTTAATAGTCCCAAAAAGAGGGGAACCACTTCCCAAATACTTGAAGTCTGTCTTTCTGTTCCAATTATTCTCCTTTAGTCATTGTTAACTTGAGATAAACTTTTTGGTTAAGATGTTTATAAACATACATTATACACTATACAGAAAACATGAACACAGGGAAAGTAATAAAATATGAGTTTGTGTGACACATTCTTGGATTATACACACTGGCAAGACTAACTGGAAAACACATTTAGCAAAATAATCCATAAATTAAAATCCAAATCAAATCTTGATTCACATGCTGTCAGACTTCAAAAAAAAATCTATAGAACAGAGTTTTAATCACATAGAAAGCACTCATTTAGAGTCCCATGCCTGACTCCCAGAGTCATTTTTAGATCTATTTGTACCAATCACAGCCAAACCCAGAAGCTCGTCAACACCAAAACAAAACAGAGCGAAACACCTCCTTCAAGTCTTCTCAGCAGCTGTTACCTGCATTTATTGCATTGTTGTTGGGTAGTCAGTCATGCTTGCTCCACTGCTGCAATCCATGTGCTARCCATGCATGCCATGGGGCGAGGTACCAAAACAGCATGTTGCAGTGAGAATGAAGAAAAGCGGAGCACTTCCGCAGAGGGCACAGCACCTGCCTATTACCTAATTTTCCCTGCTTGGAAATTAAAATGAGTTCAAGGTCTCAGAGTCTRTGTCTGTCTGACTCTCGCCTCTTTCACCCACCTGTGTGCATGTCTGCTCTCATTTTCCAGGAGAGATGATTGGGTGAAATAAAATAGGGCTAATAAAACAAAATTTATGTACAAATAAGAATTCAAGATTAGAATGCCAAAGCATGCCCTATTTATTGTTCCCCTTCGTTTTCTTTAATGTTTTAAATTAAAAATTTTTACAAAAATGAAGAAAATAGTTTGAAATGTCATCATCAGTATTACTTAGTAAGCAGATCTGTATTTCAGATATTGTGGCTAGAAGTCCTATACCTGGGAGCCTGAGGAATCTGACACCGAATCACAATGGTTGTGTCCTGGATAATAAATTTTAAATAAAAAAACTACAACATACATATTGTTTGCACATCTGCCTTCCAGTTTCTTTTTCATTACACTTTTATGGCAGATGCAATATGAAGCAGACTGACACAGAAAACAGAGAATGCCCCTTCGGTTTTGCTTTAGGTCAGGGCATATGGAGCTGGATCCGTGATCTCTTGACTTTACAGTAACCGTCCCACTCTGCCTCGCAGTGATGAGATTACGAGATTATAGGAGTATACCAGCACACCACTGAGTGGCTTTTGAAGTATTTAATTCCTAGTATGTAAAATATTTAGTGTTGTTCTTAAAGATTTTTTAACCGAGATGTAAGAAAAAATAATTCTAAATTTAATYTCTTTTAAAAAGAACTAAAAACATATGATAATCAGTGGAGTCTTCAAAAAAAAAAAATATACACTACGGTCTATCCCTACTTCATTCCCAAGTCCATGTCAATGAAAATGGCAGACTGGACTGGGAATGACTCTATTAAGGCAGACCCTAAACAGAACTAGGGAATTGAGGATTAAAAGCAAAATAACTCAGAAATTTCAATGTATTTTAGTATTTGATCACATAGCTTTATAAGTTAAAAGAATGAAATGCAATTGGTTAATTTTTAAAATAACAAACTTGAGTCAAATTATATTAGAAATTGAAGACAGGCAATGGTGTATTTTAAAGATTTCTGGGGCTGTTAAGATGCTGCGGTAGTCTGGCTGAGAATGGTGTCCGTGGACTCATAAATCTGAACGCTTGGTTTCAGTTGGTGGACGTGCTCTGGGCATTAGGAGCTGTGTCACTGGTGGTGGACGTCAGGCTCCTTCTGTCTCTCAGCTGCTGCTCCAGGGCCATGCCTGTTCCCTGCCATCCTTCCTGCCATGCTGTGAAACTGCAAGCAAGCCCCCAATTAAAGGTTTTCTTCTGTAAGTTGCCTTGATCATAGCATCTTCTTACAGCAGTAGAACAGTAACTACACAGAGGGTCAGCAGTTAATAGCACTTGCTATTTTTGTAGAAGATCCAAGTTCAGTTCCTAGCACCCACATCTGCTGGCCCACAATTATCTGCAACTCTAACTCCTGGGTATCTGACACCGTCTTCTGGCTCCTATCTGCATATATGCTCATGCATGCTCATGAGCGCGCGCGCGCGCGCGCACACACACACACACACACACACACACATACACACACACAAAGGGTAAAAAAACTTTTTAAAAGGTAATTCTAACATGTTTATACTATAAAAGGCCCTTTAAAAATACAATATAAAATAAGCCAATTACAAAACAATAACAATGAAACAAATCTTTTATGACTACAGAGATTTCTAGAGTAATCATTCAAGAAGACCAATCAGATGGGTGATTTTTCAGGACAAGAGATGTGCTTGGTGAATCTAGAGTCTCTGCGTTATAGAGTGTAGAGTCACAGCCTCCAGTTGCCATGTGTAAGACTGCATCTACCCTTGCAGGGAACTCGCTGAACTAGTTAGTTACATTCAGGAATCTGTAATGAGCATCAAATGAGAAGGGCTCAGCACTGCATAGATCTTTGCTAGTTGGTAATTACTACTTTAATTCAAAAGTATGCATCCTTTAAAAAACTGAAGCACTCATTAATGCCAGTATCAATGCATACGACAAAGAAGGTATGAGTGATTAGACAGCTTATTTAAAGCCAGGAGATATTCCTGCCTCTCAGAACCTGCATTAGGTGCTCTTCACAAAAATTCCTCTATTTTTTTTTTTTTTATATTATGTTCAAGCTTTACCACACACTCATTTCAAGTATTTTATCAGTTAGTGAAAGAACACACTCAACTGTGAAATTAAAAGCCATTTAAAGGGATTTGAAAATCAAAAAGCATAATTTTACAAGATCTCTTTCAGTTTTCAAATCTTTTCCTCTTTACTCAAAATTCAACCCAAAATGGACCAAAGACCAAATAAGAGAACTAAAACTAAAACCCTTGCAGTGACATCAAAACTCCTAGGCAGGCAAAGGTTGTATACAGACAAGAAATGGTTAAGCAACAAAATTACCAGATAAATCTGACCTCACCAAAACTTAAAATCACTTTAGAAAGTAAAGAAAACCCACAGAATTGGGGAATATATTTGCAAATGATAAATCTAATAATCCAATTTAGAAACAACCAAAAACTTGAATATATTTATCCAAAGACAATTTATAAAAGCATAAGGAAAGATGTCTGGCATCATCAGGTAAATCAACAGCATGGGCCAGC
>BDUI01003247.1:96161-119313 GCA_002335545.1 Apodemus speciosus | reverse complement strand
GATGGGAAGCAAGGGAGACACTCATCTATTGCTGGTGGGAATGGAAACTTGTACAACCACTCTGGACATCAACCTCCCAGTTCTCAGAAGTTTGGAATAGTTCTACCTCAAGACCCACCTATAAAACTCCTGCAAATATATGCAAATATATCCAAAAGATCTTCCACTATACTTCAAGAACACTTGGTTCCCCATGTTTATAGAAGGTTTACTCACAATTGTAAGAAACTGATTACAACTCAAATGTCCCTCATACAAAAAATGCATAAAGAAAACATGGTTTATTTACTCAATGGAATACTACTCAGCTATTTACAACAAGAACATCATGAATTTTGCAGGCAAATATATGGAGCTAGAAAGTATCCTGAGTGAGTATACTGATACAGAAAATATCATGTATGGTATATACTCACTTAGTAGTAGAAATTAGCCATAAAGTACAGGATACCCACACTACAATCCACAGGCCCAAAGAAGCTGAATAACAAGGAAGGCCAAAGGAAGAATGCTTAAATATCACTCAAAAGGAGAAATAATCTTTGGAGTTGAATGGACTGAGGGAGCTGGGGTTAGAGAGGGGTTGATGAGGGGGATGGGTAGTTGAGGGATCAGATGTGATAAAAGCTAGGAAYAGAGGGCCAAGAGAGTGGATGACAATTGKCAGCTGAGCTGGCCTGTGTGGATTGGGGGTATCTAATAAAGACCTGAGTTTAGGGACTCTCCAGGGAATGTATTAGGGTCACTTTAAACAACACACCTATCAGTGGGGAATATGGAGACTGATGCATCTAACTCCTGTAGTCAAGCATGGCTCACAATGTACAGATAAGGACAACAAGCTACTCATAAAACCTATTTTCCGAAATGTGTCCTGTCTACAAGAAGTACAGGGAATGGCAAACCAATGACTGCCCCAACTAGAGACCATCCCATTGGCTAGAGCCAACCCCTATCACTACTAATGATACTTTGTTATGCTTGTGGACAGCAGCCTAGCATAGCTGCCTTATGAGAGACTCCGCCAAGCATCTGACAGAAACAGATTCAGAGACCCACAGCCAAACATTAGGCAGAGCTTGGGGAGTCTTACTTGTGGAAGAGTGGTGGGAAGGATTAAGGTACATGGAAAACAGGGGAACTCTATAGGAAGACCAAAGGAGTTAACTAACCTGAACCCTTGGGGGTTTCTAGATACTGAACCGCCGATCAAAGAGCATACATGGCCTGGAGCATTTTCCAGTGTAGCAGAATGCCAGGACAAGGAATCAATCAGGAGTGGGTGGGTTGGTGAGCAGGGGGAGGAGAATGTGATAGGGGGTKTTTGGAGGGGAAATGAGGAAAAGGGAATTTGAAATGTAAATAAAGAAAATATCTAATAAAAATAAATGTAAAAAATAAAACAAATAAATAATTGAATAAATGGGAAAAATGAAACTAATAAACAAGCAGACAAACACTTCTATGGACAGTTCATTTTTGACTAAGAATCCAAACCGCACAATGAAACATAAAATTAGATGTTTTCCTGTCAAAGAATGCAAATAGATCCATATTTATCACCCTGCACAAAACTCAAGTCAAAATGGATTAAAGACCTCGACATAAAACCAGATGCACTAAATTTATGAGAAAAAGAAAGTAGAAATATCTTTCAATGCATTGATATAGAATACAACTTCTTAAAGAGAACACCAAAAACTTAGCCACTAAGATTAACAGTTGATACATGCAACATCATAGAACTGAAAACCTTCTATAAGGCAAAAGACACATCTGGAGAAAAAAAAAACACATCATACAGATTGGGAAAAAGATCTTTACCAGCTCTACAACTGCTCTACATTCACAACAGAGAAATCTCCAATAACTGAGAAACAGTTAGTGAAATGTTCATAGTCCTTAGTGATTAGAGAAATGAAAATCAAAATGACACTGAGATTCTTACACCAGAATGGCTAAGATCAAAACCTCARGTGACAAAACATGCTGGAGTGGATATGGAGAGAGAGAAACACTCCTCCATTGATGGTAGGATTGAAAACTGGTATAACTGCTTTGGAAACCAATCTGGAGATTCCTCAGAAAATTGAAAATAGATTTACCTGAAAACCCAGCAATGCCACTCTTTGGAATATGCCCCCCAAAATGCCCCACCATGTCACAGAGGCATGTGTTCCACTATGCACAGCAGCCTTATTTGTGATAGCCAGGAGCWGGAAACAACCCAGATGTCCCAGGACAGAAGAATGGACACAGAAAATGTTGTTCATTTACAAAATGGAAATACTACTCAGCTATTAAGAATGAGGACATCCTGARTTTTGCAGGCCAATGAATGGAACTAGAAAATATCCTGAGTTAGGCAACTCATATCCAAGAGGACATGCATGGTATATAATAAGTGGATATTAGCCAAAAAAAGTACAGAATATCCAAGATATAGTCCACAGAACTAAAAAAAAAAAAAAATCAATAAGCTGAAGGGCCCAAGTGAGGAAGCCTCAGTCCCCACTTGGAAGGGAGAAGAAAACAATCACAAGGGRGAAGGGAGGGACCTAAGAGGGAATGGGGACAGGGTGGGGATAAGAGGGGAACATGATCTGGTATTGGGTAGGGGTAAAGGACTGAAGTCCTGAGAGCCAGCAGAAACAATGGAAACAGGAAACTTTGGAGGTAGGAGGTTGGGGGGGACACTTTAGATTGCTCCAGAGACCTAGGAGGTGAGGGACTCTCAGGTCTCAAAGGGAGAGACCTTAGATGAAATATCCTACAGTGGCTACAGGGAACTTGTAGAGTCCACATCCAGCAGAAAGACAGGGCATCAAGTGAGGGATGAGGTTACTATTCCACAGTCAAAACTTTTATGCATAATTGTTCTTATCTGACAGAAATTCAGGGATGGAAAGGGAAAGAAGGTCCAGCAACAGGCCCAAAGTGAGATCCAGCTCAAGAGGAGGTCCCAAGGCCTAATACTATTACTGAGGCTATGGAGTGTTCGCAAAAAGGGACCTAGCATGACTGCCTTCTGGAAGACCCAACAAGTAGCTGAAAGAGTCAGATGCAGATATTTGTGCCCAACCAATGTACAGAAGCTCCTGCCCCCTGTTGTTAAATTAGGGAAAAGCTGGAAGAAGCTGAGGAGGAGGACAACCCTGAAGGAGGACCAGCAGTCTCAACTAACCTGGACCCCAAGATCTCTCAGACACTGGCCCACCAACCATGCATTATACACCAGCTGATATGAGGCCACCAACAAGTAAACAACAAAAGACTGCAGGGTCTGTGTTAAGTCAGAGAAGATGTGTCTAACCCTCAAGATACTGGAGGCCCCAGGGAGTTTAGAGGTCTGGTGGGGTGGTGGTGTTGGGGGGGGGGACATTCTCATGGAGGAGGTATGGGATGTGGAACAGTTGGAGGGTGGACCGGGAGGGGAAAAAATCTGGAGTGTAAAAAAAAGAATAAAAAAGTAAACAAACAAACAAACAAACAAATAAATAAACCCAGCAGATGTCTTTCAACTGAAGAATGGATAAAGAAACTGGCTCATTTACACAATGGAAAACTATTCAGCTATTAAAAACAAGAACATCATGAGTTTTGCAATCAAATGAATGGTACCAGAAAATATCATCCTAAGTGAGATAATCAGGACCCTCACTTGTAAGTGGACATTAGCCATGAACTTCAGGATGACCATGCCACAATCCAAAGACCGAAAGAAGCCAAATAACAAGTACAGCCTGAGAGAGGATGCTTGAATTTCACATATAAGGGGAAAATATTGTCCTTGATGGTGGATGGAGGAAGAGAACTGAATGGAAGAGGGGATGGGGAGGAGAATGGGGCATGAATCAGATGTAGGAAGATNCATTCTCATGGAGGAGGTATGGGATGTGGAACAGTTGGAGGGTGGACCGGGAGGGGAAAAAATCTGGAGTGTAAAAAAAAGAATAAAAAAGTAAACAAACAAACAAACAAACAAATAAATAAACCCAGCAGATGTCTTTCAACTGAAGAATGGATAAAGAAACTGGCTCATTTACACAATGGAAAACTATTCAGCTATTAAAAACAAGAACATCATGAGTTTTGCAATCAAATGAATGGTACCAGAAAATATCATCCTAAGTGAGATAATCAGGACCCTCACTTGTAAGTGGACATTAGCCATGAACTTCAGGATGACCATGCCACAATCCAAAGACCGAAAGAAGCCAAATAACAAGTACAGCCTGAGAGAGGATGCTTGAATTTCACATATAAGGGGAAAATATTGTCCTTGATGGTGGATGGAGGAAGAGAACTGAATGGAAGAGGGGATGGGGAGGAGAATGGGGCATGAATCAGATGTAGGAAGATYCAGGAAGAAAGGCCTGGGAGACTGAAAAAAATTGTGGTGGGTAAGGTGTGGAACATCTCTAGGTATTGCCAGAGACCTGGGATGTGGGAGGCTCCAGTGAGTCTATGAGGGTGACTGTAGCTGAGACCCAGAGCAATGGGGGATATGGGGCCTGAAGTGACTGCCCCATGTATCAAAACAGGACTACCAGTGGAGACATAAGACATCACCCAGGTACAAAAGTCTTGACCAAAAATTTGTCCTGTCTTCAAGAAGTGCAGAGATAAAAATAGAGCAGACACTGATCCATCCCCTGAGCAAGAAACCATCCCTGACATTACTAATACTCTGTTATCCTTGCAGACTGGAGCCTAGCATAACTGTATTCTGAGAGACTCTACCCAGCTGTCAATGAAAACAGATGCAGAGGCCCACAACAAAACATTAGACACCATTCTGAAAGTCTTGTGGAAGAGTAGGGAGAAGAACTGAGGAACCCAGATAGGATAGGGATGCCACAGAGTCAACTAATCTGCAGAGCTGGGGTCTCCCATATACTGATCCACCAACMTATAAGTATTTGTGTTCTRGAACTTGGCAGCCTGCATACAGGTAGTTAAGGTGCAGCATGGTCTTCACATAGGTTCCCCAATAACTGGGTTCCCCCAACAACCTGAGTGGGGTTTCACCCTAACTCTGTTGCTTGCCTATGGATCTTGATCACCAAACTGGGCTGGGTTGTTTAAACTCAGTGGGTATAGATATATACCTAGTTATGTAGTAGCTAAAGGAGTCAGGGTTAGGTAGTTCCCCTTTTCAGAAGTGAAGAGGACAGGGTTGGGGAGAAGGTATGTGTGAGTGGGGATGTAAAATGAATGAATATATTAGTTGAAAAATATAAAATGTATAAAAGAAGAAATAAAATAGAAACACTTTCCTTCTCATGCCCCATGTATTATTTAGTTTTTCAAAACTGAGACAGGAAAATATTTCCACACATAACAAACATCAATATATCTTCACAATAAGAACATGTGACCTCTTGAGTCTGTGGTTTGATAATGAATACTTATATATCTTTATTTTACATTAAACTTTCAATTTAAAATAATTCAAAGATTATTTTCTGGAGTAATACCTATCTATACAACAGCAAAATAAATAAATGTGTGCATTTGGAGCAATAAGTGATTTCATAAGACCAATTTTTATCTTCCTCAAGGCATTTCTATGTTTCCAGGACCCTCAACCCATGTAGAGTTGGTACAAGAGGTTATGCATGCTGAAGGGTGATGGAAAAGTACAGAACAGAATTGAAGTTCTTCACATATTAATCAAATTCTCGACTTTGGCATTTATTACCTGCTCAGTTGAGACAAAGTTCTTCAGTTCTTTATCTCTTTCTTTGATTTTTATATGAAGTAGGTATTTTAGAAATATAAAGCATGAGCACAAAGAAGCCCAAAGGATGACACTCTATTGAAACAGAAGCCACCTGCTGGCTTGTAATTTTCAGCTGTTTCCAAAAAATGGCTACAGTCAGGAAAATCCACCCTCCTCTCTGTGAGAACACTCTGTCACACTAATGGCCTGTTGTGTTGGGGATGTGGTTCTGTGCTTATAATCGACAGGAATGACTGGAATACAGCACCAGCCCATGGAAGAGCACTCACGGGCAGGATTAACACCAGGGACTCCTTGAATCTCCTTCAAATCCAGTTTCCCAAACTCAGATATGACTACAGAGAGGTAAAGAAGGTTGATACATGGATTGAAGGAAGAACCAGAAAACCTTACACTATACCAAATTTAATATTTCATTTTTTCTTTTTTATTATTTTCTTTATTTACATTTCAAATGCTATTCTCTTTCCACATTTCCCTTCTGAAAAACTCTATCCCATCTTGCCTCCCCTGTTCACTATCCAGCTTCCCATAGTTGACATTCCCCCTACTTTCAGTTTTAACACTCAAAAAATTTCATCACTGTCATCAATTCTGATTATAAATGTCATTGCTAGAGCACAAGTGGAAAAAAAGAGAAAGAAAAGAAAACTGAATCTATTACACCCTGATGAGAATTACTACCTACCTATAAGATGTATGATCAAATTACATTTAGTAAGTAGGATCTGAGTCAGATGAGTTTAGCTAGGTACCATTCTTGAAAAAAAATGAGACAGTAGCTCATATCAGACAAACTCTTTAAAGACAATAGACAAAGCCTAACGTTTTTTGATATTTTCCTTATTTACATTTCAAATGTTAGCTCCTTTCCTGGTTTCCCCTTTGGAAACCTCCAATCCCACCCACTATCCCCCTGCTTCTATGAGGAAGTTCCTCCTCACACCTACCCACTCCCACTTCCCTGACCTGGCATTTCCCTATACTGGGGTATGGAGCCTTAACAAGACCATGGGGTCCTCTTCTCCCACTGATGTCTGACAAGGCCATCCTCTACTCCACATAGAGCCATGTGTCCCTCTGTGTGTACTTTTTGGTTTAGCCTCTGGGAGCTCTGGGGTTTCTGGTTGGTTGATATTGTTCTTCCTATGGGGTTGCAAACCCCTTCAGCAATTTTCTTTTTCTTTTTCTTTCTTTTTTTTTATAATGAAGATTTTGAAGAATAACACTTTTGTTTGTGTACAGAATGAGGTTATTCAACTTACCCCAGGTATCAAGGATTTTCAATCTTGCAAGAATATATTCTCATCAGTGTTCAAACTGTTTAAACAATTGTCTTTATTAATTCATACCCCAGAGCAACTTAATCACAATCTTTGAGGTCAGACAGTAGCACTAGAAAAATTCTCTAACTCATCATTGTAAGAATTTGTGGAAAGACAAGATAATAAACACATTTATAATATTTGTGATACAAAATACAATGTATAGTATGCAATAAAATGTGTTTAATAAAATATAAAAGAAATAAAGTAAAATTGAGTGTTTAATATATTCATTGCCCAGCATTCTACTCTCCTTTTGTGTTGTGGATATTGATTCTTTTTTCCCATCTTGTTATTATTTCTATGGAAATATTAACATTTTCATATCTGTAAAGTGTGTTGTTATAGAATAAAATTATTTAAAACCTATAGAATACATCTAGCATAATAGATACATACAACAAATTTTAATTATTTATTGAGAACAAACAGATTAAGGATTTCAGCCAAAGAGTTTTTTTATTCCTTACAGGACAATGCAGCACAAAAGAAATTTGTTTTGTAATTTCTAATATTTAAATTAATTAATTAATTTTTCATACTCCATATTTTATTCCCCCTACCCCATTCACCCTCTGACTGTTCCACATCTCATACCTCCTTCCCACCTCCTTTCTCCACGTGGATGTCCCTACCCCCCACCGCACCTGACCTCTAAACTCCATGAGGCCTCCAGTCTCTTGAGGGTTAGGTGCATCATCTCTGAATGAACACAGACCTGGCAGTCTTCTACTGTATGTGTGTTGGGGGCCTCATATTGGCTGGCATATGCTGCCTGTTTGGTGCTCCAGTGTTTGAGAGATCTTGGGGGTCCAGTTTAATTAAGACTGCTGGTCCTCCTACAGGGTTGCCCTCCTCCTCAGCTTCTTTCAACCTTCTCTAATTCAAGAACAAGAGTCAGCTGCTTCTGTCCATTGGTTGGTTGCAAATACCTACATCTGCCTCTTTCATCTGCTTGATGGGTCTTCTGGAGTGAGGTCATACTAGGTCCCCTTATGTGAGCACTCCATAGCCTCAGTAATAGTGTCAGGCCATAGAACCTCCCCTTGATCTGGATCCCACTTTGGACCCGTCACTAGACTTTGTTTTCCTCTGACTCCCCTGCATTTCTATCCTGGTAATTCTTTCAGACAGGAACAATTATGGGTCAGAGTTGTGACAGTGGGATAGTCCTCCTCCCCCTTTTTTGATGCCCTATCTATCTGCTGGTGATGGGCTCTATAAGTTCACTCTCCCTACTGTCAGGCATTTCATCTAAAGTCCCTTCCTATTATTCCAGTGAGTCTCTCACCTGCTAGGTCTCTGGTGCATTCTGGAGGGTCCCCCCAACCTCCTATCTTCAGATGTTGTCTGTTTCCATTCTTTCTCTTGGCCCTCTGTGCTTCAGTCCTTTTCCCTCCCCCAATGCCAGATCAGGTTCCCGTTTCCCCTGCACCCACCCCTACTTTCCCTCCCAAGTCCTTCCCTCCCTCCCCATTTGTGATTGCTTTGTTCCCCCTTCCAAGTGTGACTGAGGCATCCTTACTTCAGCACTTTAGGTCATTGACCATTTGAATTCTGTGGATTGTATCTTGAGTACACTGTATATTTTTCCCCTTACCTAACATTCACTTATTAGTGAGTACATACCATGCATGTCCTTTTGAGTCTGAAATTCATTTGATTTGCTAGAGTAAGGGATTGAAAACATTCATAGTGAGTACTAGTTGTACACTAGCAAAATCCAAAATTTACATGATAATGCATTTGTCTTTTTGAACAAGAAAGTCTCTGTGTCTTACTATCCACTTTGATTTCTAATTAATTATGAAAAATACAATGCAAAATTTGGAATCTATTTGATGACTGTCATTAGTGAGATATTAGGGTACTTAGAATATGTGTTGGTTTGAATATAAATATACTTGCCCTAGGGAGTGGCATTATGAGGAGATGTGGCCTTCTTGTAGTAGGTGTGGCCTTGTTGCAGGAAGTTTGTCACTGTGGGGGTGGGCAATGACACTCTCCTCCTAACCATGTTTGAGAGCCAGTCTTCTCCTAGTGGCCTTCAGATGAAGATGGAAAACTCTCAGCTCCTCCTGCACCATGCCTGCCTGGACTCTGCCATGTTCCCACCTTGATGATAATAGACTGAACCTCTGAACCTGTGAGCCAGCCCCAGTTAAATGTTATCCTTTTATGTGTTGCCTTGGTCAAGGTATCTGTTCACAGCTACCTAACTAAATCCCTAACTAAGAGAGAGTATTAGAATTTTAATGATTTTATTAACATTAAATTAAAAGTATCAATTGAGATACTACATATATCCCAGTTAAATTAATAATTTTGTATACATGTATAATTATAGGATGTAACTGTATATAATTGTAGTATGTTTATATGTATATCACAAAATAATAATACACGTGATAGTGGGATAAATTCAATTTCCATTCAGTTCTCACTGATACAGTAATAGCTTGTCCAAAGAATCACAAAATTTGATATTTTGGATGCATTTTAGGTGATTCCCCTAATCACATTGAACTTATGCTTTAATATAAAATGGTGTGTAGATTCTAGTAAAATTTAGATATGTGTTCCAACAGATTACACTGAGAAAGCCTATTGGTATGTTGACATCAAGGAAGTATGCAGTTGGTTTTAATACTGAATTTCAGTGAAAACGTCACAATATTTGAAACAGCTTATACAACACTTTACCTATCCCCTAAATGTCAGCATGCACACAATAACAAAATAATATTTTCTAGGCTCCCATGTTGTTATTGCCTTCTTTCAAAATAAATGCATTGACTTCATCAATTTATTCTGTCATGGGGTTTTAAAAATGTTTGGTAACATAAATTCCTCTTGCATCTAGAGGAGAACAGTTTTTATTTATATTACTAACTTCATGAATGATTCCAACACTTGTAATGGTGTTTTTTAGTTAATTCAGTGCCTATTGGGCCTCAAAAAGTTTCTGTTCTCCCCTCTAGAAAACTTGTACACAGTGATTTCCTTCACATCTTATTCACAATTTTTAGCAGACTATCATCTATCTATCTATCTATCTATCTATCTATCTATCTATCTATCTATCTATCTATCTATCTATCTACCTACCTACCTACCTTATTTATTCACTTATTTTATGTATGAGCACTCTGCTGCATATAAACCTGCCTGACAGAAGAGGACATCAAATCCCTTTTTACACGGTCATGAGACATCATGTCTCTATGGTTGCTGGGGTTTTAACTCAGGAATTCTTCAAGAGCAGTCATTGCTTTTAACTGTTTAGCCATCTCATCAGTCCCCACATTTTTTAATGTGTCCACTGTTTTGAACTCAGGATAATAGAGTGGAAAAAATGGTAAGCTGTCTAATTTTAATTGTCAAAATGATACAAAGTAGAATCATCCAGGCATTATATCTCAATGAGGAAAAATACAGATTTGATTTTTCAGTGCTTACGTCTGTGTGAATTTACAGTAATTGTTCTTTAAACTTCTAGGACAAGCCTATTGTAAGTGGTGCAATCAAGCTGGGTAAAAAGCAAGGAAAACACTGAGAACAAGCAGGCGAGTGAACAAGAAAGCAAGCAAACATCAAGGATGCCATTTATCCTGTGTCTTGGGGTGTGGAAATGGTGTTGCTAGGTTGCACTTCCCTATGTGATGGACTACAACATGGAATTGTGAACCAAATGAAATATTTCCCTTCCTGCACTGCCTTGGTTAGGGAATTTGTTAAAGCAACAGAAACAGAACTAGAGAAACTAGGCACTAGAAAAAGTTCTATTTCCTTAACATCAGTTTCTTCCAAAGGTTGTGGTGTCTTTTTCTTTAAAATTGGTGCATGACAGGTAAATTTGTGCAAAAATAATATTATTCAAAAATAAACCTCATAAGGCCTCAGACATGTCCCTTAGAAAGGCATTAACAGGAAATAAATTAGTAATTTCCAGCTTGTAATATTAAACTTACTTTTAATGTTGCTTCCATGCTGATAGGTATTTGTCATAGACTTAATATTCTATAACACAGTATTTCATGCACTTTCTAAGGGAATCTTTGTATCTTATTATCATATACTACACCCTCTACTATTTGCTCCATATAAGTACTACTGTTATTCTGTTGTTCTCATCTATGAAATACTCTTTATCATTTAAGTTCCCATGAAAATTAAATCATAACAATCAGTGGGTTATTAGAATATCTTTCTCATAGCTTTAACTTTCAATTCAAGTCCTGCAAACTATAGCAGGCTCCAGCCCTCTTTCACCCTTCATATATCCTTAATGTTTTATTCAGCAATGAAGTTTCTGCTGTGTAGGAAACACAGTTAATCTTTGAAAAACACACAGTGAGTTTAAAGTGGTTTAATATGAGCATACAAATTTCTACATAAATATTTCTAGCAAGTAGAAATGTGTGAGACGATGAGGCTAAGCTAACACCATGATTTAGTGACTTCCTCCAGAAATACCTCAGCTTCTAGCTGAAAAAAGAAGAAAAACAAGTTTAAAAAATAGAAAAAGAGAGGAAAATTCTATGAACTACTAAAAGGCATAGTTAGCTCTACTTTTTACTCAAGCTCAGGTAAACAAGACATTGATTCAACCAAATAATTATATGATTTAAAATATGTAATTGTGTTTTTTTCAAAATATTTATTAAACAAAACACCAACTTTAAATTATAAAGCAAAAACTTTAAACAAAATCATTTTACTTTTTGTTCACAAATTTATGCTCACAATTCAGAAAAGATTACCTATAAGTTTCTCTGACCTGATATATTTAAAATTTAAAATAGGAGAACTTGTGAAGGAATTGGTACCATTTTTTTTTTATTCTGAGTCTTATGGAAATAGACTGCACCAAAAGCAATGAGGAAGTACTTTATGAATCCAGATCAGTCTGAAGGAGTTTCAGAATATCTAACAAGAGTACTCTCATTGCAGGCACTATGAAAATAAAGCGGTAGTCCACTATAGTGTTATTAATGAATATGGCTAGAATACACTGAGTATAATTTGTTTTTACATCATAGCTCCTTAAGACAGAATGACAGCAATTAGATTCACAGCCCCTCATCATAGAAAGCTTTGTTTTTGTGTTTGTTGTTAATTGTGGATGTATGAGTGTTTTGCCTGCATGTATACCTCTTCAGCACATGTATGCTGTGGCATTGGCACCAGAAGAGGTGTCAGAGAACATGGAGCTGGCCTTAAAAATGGTTGGTAGACAGAAATGTGGGTGTAAGCAATTGAACATGGGTCTTCTGGAAGACCAATAAGTATTCTTAACCACTGTGTCATTTCTCCATCCTGTGGACTRTAATTTTTGTTACTTTTGTTGGTGAATTTATTTTCGTTTTTCATGGTATGGCAAGGTACTTTCCAGAAGAAACTTATTGCAGGTTAACTCTGGCTTGCTGGAAAAGGAACACAGTTTGTTATGGTGGGGAAGGAATGTCGGAGGGTAGATGTTTTAGAGGGAAGATCAGAAGGATAATTGTTTATTTTTGGGGTTTTTTTTGTTTTGTTTTGTTTTTTTTTTTTGGATTTGGTTTTTTCGAGACAGGGTTTCTCTGTATAGCCCTGGCTGTCCTGGAACACACTCCGTAGACCAGGCTGGCCTCGAACTCAGAAATCCGCCTGTCTCTGCCTCCCAGAGTGCTGGGATTACAAGCGTGCACCACCACCGCCCGGCTAGGATAATTGTTTAAATTAGGAAGCTAGTGACTGCCCTAAACAGGCCTTGTTATAACCCATAAGGCATTAACACTGTGATCTACTTTCTCCATCTGGGGCTCACACATTAAAATTTCCATTACCTTCAATCACAACTCCATTATCTAGAGGCCAAGTTTGTAAACACATGAGCATGATATAAATAATTCATTTAATGTTTCCCAGGTAGTTGAGTATTCTTTTCTTCTTACTTTGTGTGCTCGCTCGCTTGTGTGTATGTGTGTGTGTGTGTGTGTGTGTGTGTGTGTGTGTGTGCGTATACTTCTATAGCCCTTAGATTGATGAGATTATGTGCCATCACCTTTCCACATTAATAATTGAGCTAAGGCCTCTGAATCAAACCCAGAGCTCACTGAGCTCTTGCCTGCTAATTTGCTCCAGTGATCCCATTTTTCTGATTTCTGGAGCTGTAATTGCAGGCAAGATGCCTCACCTTCCCAACACTTGTGAGGATTCTGGATATTCTAACTCTTGTCCTCACACTTGCATACCAAACTTTTATTTAACTACTAAGCTATCTCTCCAGCGTCAGCCACATAGACGGTAATTTATGGTACGCAGTGATGGTTTTCAGCTTAGCAAGAGTTCAGTGATGACATTAAAGCACATACCATTTAATGGGGTAAGTGTTCAAAACTTGTTTTCTGTGAATGTTCTGTATCAAAAACTTTTGCCATATATATATATATATATATATATATATATATATATATATATATATATATATATATATGATATATATATCATAGAGGAGAAAAGAACACAAAGCCTAATCATAGTTCAATATAATATAATCACTTCCTGGATCATTTCCCAATCATAGACTCTGGAAGTAATGATTATATTTTGCTTCTATTACCATAGATCAGTGTCAGTTCTATATGGTATCATACAGATACTCATCAGCACAACTGCTACATCCATGATTGCATCCATCAGTACTTACTCTTTATTGTTAGAGCACAATTGTCAATCGAATGAAAGTACTGTAAAATAATGCATCTATTCTATAGTTAGAATACAATTGAGTTAACTTTAAATCTGGAGAATCAGTAGAAAAATTCTACACACTATGGAACAATTTTTTATTTTAATATTTTTTATTTTTATTAGATGTTTTCTTAATTTACATTCTAATGTTATCCCCTTTTCTGGTTCCCCCCAAAACACCCTATCTCATCCCCCTCCCTCTACTCACTCCCTCTTCTGTGTCCTGGTATTCCCCTATAAAAAATGGGGTACAGAGATAAAGAATTCTTGATATTCTGAGGAATACCAAGTGGCTGAGAAACTTCTAAAGAAATGTTCAATATCCTTAGTCATCAAGGAAATGCAAATCCAAATGACCCTGAGATTCCACCTCACATCAATCAGAATGGCTAAGATCAAAAACTCAGGTGAGAGCAGGTGCTGGGGAGTTTGGTAGTTCCTCAGAAATTCAGACATGGTACTGCTGGAGGACCCAGCTGTACCACTCCTGGAATAGGCTTTTTACTGACACACTCAGGATTCTTGAAATCATCTGTGGTATATTTGGTGAGTCAAATTATATGTGTGGATTTTTTTTAGGAAATATTGGTTAAAAAGTCACCAGAAGAGCTAGTAGGTTTGTTTTATTGTTTGTCCTCAGAACAAAACTGAGGAACTGATTTCCAGAGTGGTTGTACAGCTTGCAATCCCACCAGCAGTGGAGGGATCTATCTATCTATCTATCTATCTATCTATCTATCTATCTATCTATCTATCTATCTATCTATCTATCTATCTATATCCTTTATTTACATTTCAAATGTTATGCCCCCTTTCCTGGTTTCCCCTCCAAAAACACCATACCCTATCACCCCTCCCCCTACATACCAATCCACCCCCTCCCTCTTTCCTGTCCTGGAATTCCCCTATATTGGTGCATTCAATCTTCTCAGGACCAAGGGCCTCTCTTCCTTTTGATGACCAGCAAGGCCAACCTCTGCTTGAACTTTGTTTGGTCTGTGAATTGTATCTAGGGTGTTCCAAACTTCTGGGCTTATATCCACTTATCACTCAGTGCATAGCACTTGTGTTCTTCTGTGATTGGGTTACCTCACTAAGGATGATATTTAAGAGTGAGTACTAAAAGTTTGTCACATACTGGATCATATTCTAATACCATATGCTAAAACTTGCCTAGACAGAGCAAAGTCATTGCACTATGTCTTGTTTTTCCAAGGGAAATTGAATTATAACCACTATGTAAGGGGCAGATCCAAAATATAAAGAGAAAGTCATGTGATTAGTAGCTTGTTTCCCAGGATATTCTGAATCTCAAAGCATGAAAATGACCAATGGCAAAGACCTGGTTTGAAGGGAAATAGTTGACATCTTTCATTAGAGGAGGGGTATAAGGCAGAGTAACAATAGTCATCCATAACCCAGTGTGTTTTTGGGAGGAGGATGTATATAGAGGAACATATAGACATTTAATGGATTTCAAAGTTAGCAATATCATCTCATAGAAAATAAAAGACACCAGAATTTGCAGTATCCACAGAAAATCAGAGTAAGAGGCAGACACATGAACATCTATCCAATTTTGTTGCTGTTGTTTTGTGTTGTTGTTGTTATTATTACTACAGTAAGCCAACTCATTAAGGTATTGTTTGATCATAATTAAGATATATTTGTTGTACTATGATGAGACATCCTAAATTTGTTATGGATAATCTTTAGACAACTTCTTTATTTGGGTTGTACCATATTAAAACAACTTGCATGTAGTATAGTTGATTGGTACCATCATTTATCGATGAAACATTATCCCTTTCAACATTAGTAATTCTAAACCAATGTTCATTTTTCTAAGAAAACATGTAACTTTAGTACTTTTAGTTAAACACAGTGGAATTCACTTTTGTGAATGAATCCTTACTTTGATGTGATTTGTAACAAAATACAGATGCAAATCTTCAACTATGTATTTTCCTTTGGCCTACAGACTGGGTGTTTAAAAATGTAGCTATCCAACTTACATATAAGTCAAGACAATACATTCCTATTGAATTACTAATGTGTCTATGGAAAGCTTATGAACATAAATACATATGCGAAGTTTATTACATTATTTTTATGTGTGAGTGCTAATTACTTATCACAAATGAATTCATAAATTTAATTCTCCTTTTCCTCTTAAATCAAGGAAGAAGGTGTCATAGTCTCACTATTTTTATTCTTTTGACAGAATGTTGTGTCTTCATGATGTTCCAGTAGATTTTTGCTGTGTTTTCTGTTAATTAAATTTGCTTAATTCAATTTTGGATATACATAATTTCATACTCCTTTCAAATCTATTTTTTTAGATATTTGCTTTATTTACATTTCCAATTGTATTCCCCATTCTGCAATACCCCTCCGGAAATCCCCTATCTCCCCCCACTTAACCCCACTCCTAATTTCCTGACTTGCATTCCCCTATTCTGGGGAATCCAGGCTTCACAGAATGCCTAGTCTCTCCTCTCGTTGTTGATCCTTATTGGAAAGTGGATAAAAATACCCATGGCTCACAGTCAACCAATAGAATGAACAGAAGAACCCCAATGGAGCATCTAGAGAAAGGACCCAAGGAGCTGAATAGGTTTGCAGTCCTGCAGGAGGAACAATAATATGTATCAACCAGTATGCCCAGAGCTCCCACTGAAGAGTACACATGGAGGGTCCTATGGCTCCAACTACATAAGTAGCAGAAGATGACCATTTCAAATCTATTTCTTAATGAACTTTTTACTTGTTTTGTAGGAGGAGGTACACTTTCACAAGTTTCCCAAATATTTTACAGTTTTAAAGGCCCCTAATACTGTGTTTAAAAAAAGGTTAGGTGATACCATGAATCCAAGTTACTTTGCCATATTTGGTAAGGTTTTCCAAGTTGCATCTTTACAAATCTGTCTTAGTACTGCATTGGAGAAAAGCACATATCTTATAGTTTCAAGGAAGAGAAAAAGAATAAAATAAATGATCCTACAGAATCTCTTCATGATAATGTATCCAATATTCTCAGACCTCTGACTTAATCATCTCGTAGTATCCACCACTTCCATTGGTACCAATCTGAGGGAAGACACAATCTTTAACAAATAGGATTTTAGATGGCCTTCAGCATATAAACTCTTGCAAAGACAGATTGATAACAAAACATAGATATGACAACGGTGATGTATGTGCAGTAATTTACATCTCCTGTTATTAATATATATGATATCCATTGCATGCAAATTTCTTTAAATATGATAAGCATTTTATATTATGTGATAGGTAGAATAATGTCTCTCAAGAGTTCCCTGCCCTTATTTAAAAACCTGTGAATATATTGCTCATTAGGCATAAAAAAAGAATTAAGGTCATCAATATAATTGACATTTTTACTAATTACTTTATCTTTATATATGACATTATAATGAGTTCCCTGGACTTTTAAAAATTGAAGTGTCATGAGATTGTACAAGTAGAAATTGTCTTTATGTCACTGAACTTAAAGAGGAAGGAATGGAGCCATGAGGCACCAAAAAGTAACATCCCAGAATGAGATGAAAATGGATTTACTAGAGCAAGCTGAAGAAGAAATGCAGATCTACTGAATATGAGTTCATTCCTTTTCTGCACAGAATTAAATAGGCATTTAATACAAGGCTAATTTTGAATTTCTGGGACATCAGTACACTGAATAATACACTATGATCCTGGGAATTATGTGATCTACTATATGAATATGAATTATTACCATTCCTTAGTAATTTTTACATATTCTTTACTATTTTCCTTCGGTGGTTGTTTTCTTTTGAAAGTTTTCTTCTGCACATGGCTATATATAGCATCACTCATCCAAATACACAGGAGGGCTACTTATAGGTTTGTGAGGCTGTCTTTGCCTAAACACATCTTTCTTTCCTCTCTTTCTAGGCCCTATGAGAAATGGAAGTTCAAGTAAGCCACAAATTCCAGTTCTTTCTCTTCAGCTAAAATGACTGATTCAATGCTAGATTTGTCATATCTTGGCTATACTCTGGAAACTTTTCACAGGTAGATGCTGAAGAGAGAGAATACCCACTTTGTTTCTACTTTGTTGGTTTTAATAAGAACTCTGCCTATTCAGGTTTAATATATAAAATTACATAGATACATACATCAACACATATACTCACACTATATATGGAAGCAGGGACATATCAATAATCAGATGAATCACTAAAAGTCTTAATTACTGTCCTTGTCTGGCTATTTAATTATATTTTATAGGGACCAAACAAATCACAATTTATTTCTTAAATAAAATTGTTTGAAAGGGTAAATTGTAGGTCTATATGTTATTTTGCTTAAATAAAAATACCAGAATCTCACTCTAAACATTCATCTCATTAACTGATTTGAAATAGACAAGAAATCCAAACAGCATAAAAATCCACTAATAGGTAAGTTTATAAAGAAAATCTGTTAATATACATATTTCAGAACGATAATTCATAAAGCAAAGAAACTGTGTTTGTGAAAACATGAGTGGAACTGGAGCTGAGAAACATTCAAGCAACAAAATTAATCATAGAATGTTCTCCTTTACCTGGGAAATCCAAAACCAAACAAGGGGAAACTAGGATGTTGATTTACCAGATCAGATCCTACTGGAGGTAGTGTGGCAGGATATGAAGAGTATAGGTCATTCTTAAAGACCTCTGTTTTTGCTCGTGTAGGCCAGGCAACTCTGTCTGTGGAAGCATGTGTGTGGTGTGGCAGAGTGGCAGCACATTAACTGACTGGCAGTATAAGTTCATTCATTATAATTGGAAGCAGGAACATATCAAAAATCATAGTGAATATCATCAATAATAATTTGATGATAATTTTAGGAGGTAAACAAATGCATGATCTATTTAGAAGAATTTCATTCACTTAAAGTAAACAAACTTTAAGAATTTGTTCCTCAAAAATCTGATGAATTGCCAGAACTGGTTGATTTCTTTTATACAGTACTTATATCTTAATCTCAAAACCTATTGTTTTAATTTTTTATTTTTATTAGATATTTTCTTTATTTACATTTCAAATGTTATCCCATTTCCTTGTTTCTCTTCCAACCCCCTCCCCATCCCATGCCCCTTCACCCTGCTCACCAACCCAGCAACTCTCACTTCCCAGTCCTAGCATTTCCCTACTCTGGGGCATCGAGCCTTCACAGGACCAAGGCCCTCTCCTCTCATAGATGTCTGACAAGGCCATCCTCTGCTACATATGCGGCTGGTGCCATGGCATGAAAGCCAGATCAAATAAAGTCATTTTACATTTGCAAAATACAATAAAGAATTACTGTATTTTGGACACATATTTATTATTCTTTTAATCTAAGACTCAAATAAGGTTGTATTCATTTAGTAAAATACAGAATCATGGGGTGGGGGAGATTTGCATTGTCAGAGTGTTAAGAGATTAAAAAAAATAATTCTGACTTGAATTAATTTCCAGAAACACAAACTTTTTTATTGAATATTTTCTTTGTTTACATTTCAAATATTATCCTCTTTCCAGGTTTCCTATATGCAACCCCCCTATTCCATCCCACATTACCCTGCTTCTATGAGGGTGTTCCCCCACCCACCTACCCACTACCACCTCACCTCTTTACTGGGGCATCAAGCTTTCAAAGGACTAAGGGCCTCCCTTTCCATTGATGCCAGATAAGGCCTCTTCTGCTCCTCCAGTTCTTCCCCTAACTCCACCATGGGGTCCCCATGCTCAGTCCAATGGTTGGCTGTGAGCATCCACTTAAGTATTGGTCAGGATCTGGCAGAGCCTCTCAAGAGACAGCTGTATCAAACTCCTGTCAGCAAGCACTTTTTGGCATCAGTAATAGTGTCTCGGTTTGACGTCTGCATGAGGGATGGATCCCCATGTGGGGCAGTCTCTGGATGGCCTTTCCTTCAGTCTCTGCTCCATTATTTGTCCCTGTATTTCCTTTAGATAGGAGCAATTCTGGATTAGAATTTTGGAGATGGGTGGGTGATCTCGAAAGGTTCTCCTTCCCCTTTGTTGGGTATTGCTGCTAATGTCATCTGCGTTGGGTCCTGGGAGGTTCTTGCTTTCCTGGCATCTGAGACTTTCTAGTTGCTACCCCCAGCTCCCCATTCTACATTGCTACACACCTCTGTTCAATTTCCAGGAAGGAAGAGAGGAGGGGGAGGGAAAAAGAGGGGAAAATCAGGTATGGGAAGAGATGTATGGAGGGTCAGGGGATTCAATAAATTAAAACAGTGACTTTAGTTGGTGCGGTGAGACTTAGTATTAAATCCTTAAGGTAATTCCTCCATAGAACAAGATTACTGGAATCATGTAGATTTCCTTGTTCATTTTCCTGGTGTGGATCCTATCTAAGAATATTGAATAATAAATCCTTTGAGTTATATTGATGTCTTCAAATATACATTAGGTATAAACACCAATATCTAGTTCTTAGTTTGTAAGCATATGGTAGTATTTCAAGTAGAGGGTAAAAATATAGAAACTAAAGAGAAAGCTTAATTGTATTTTCTGTTACTATATACACAGCACTTTCATCAATAAGACTCAGGAAATAAAAACATAAATTTGTTGGGAGACTATCAGTCATAAATAAGAAAGACAAAAAATAAAAAATAAATGGTAAATATGCCTAGAAGATTGTACCCAACTGAGAGTCACTATTAGTCATTCTTAGCTAAACCTTCCAAACATGAAAATGGGTTTAAATAATTCTAATTCTCTATATAGACACAACTGCTTAAAAATAAATGTTAAAGGGCTGTTTTTTAAAGAGCTTGCCAATGCAGAGAATGAAATTATGCAAATTTGATCATTCATTATGAAACTACAGATGCTAATAAGTGAGTGTTCATTAAGCTTCACAGAAACACACAGGGAAATAGAATACTGACATGTCATACCTGAGTGAGCATTGATGCTAAAAACCTCATACCTAAAAGGCAGCCAGTTTCTCTTTTCTCATTAACCTAATGCCCAAAAGACACACACACACACACACACACACACACACACACACACACACACACACACACACACATAAGTACACATGTACACAAGCACATGCTCGCTCTCTTTCTCTCTCTCTCTCTCTCTCTCTCTCTCTCTCTCTCTCTCTCTCTCTCTCTCACACACAGAGAGAGAGAGAGAGACAGACAGACAGACACAGAGACAGAGAGTCAAGATCTCCGTGACTCACAGAGATACACAGAGAGAGTCTAAATTGAATTCGTTTGACAGTTAATTACTTAGACTTGTATATGTTAATGGAGGATGAGATGTATGTTATTTCTAGAATAGGAAGTGGTATTCATTGGCTATGTTTCGATTCTTAAAGTATTATATAAAAACACTTTCATCATGTGATAGCTTCAGATAGGAATGTGTGCCATAGATTCATGTTTTTGAACATATACTTGTCGTTTAGTTGGTGGTGCTGTAGGTGGGTAATGAAACCTTAGGATGTGGAGCCTTGTTGGATAAAGTATACCACTGGTGGAAATTTTAGAGATTTTGTGCAGTTAATAGGATTAATAGGATTTCCAGGGGGTAATGGGGGTATATAACATCATATAACAATTTTCTACATGTATGAAACTCTTAAAAATATTTTTAAAATTTTATTAAAATGACAACAAGGTAGAAAATATCATTTGAGAAGATTTTCATCCTAATTCATTAGATTTTGTTTTAATAAATGAGAGGTTTTTTTTTTAAATTAAAAAGACACTGGCCAGGATAGAACAAAGAGAGTTCTATGGGTAAGCCCCCAGCTATTGTCAGCTTAAGGATTATAAAGACAAGAGTCACAAAGTTATAATTTTGGGGAGCCAAATTAATTCATATCTTTTCTTGTGCAGGAAAATCTTCATTTTGTAACATATGGCCATCCAGTACCTCAGCCATCCAAACAATTGTTCCATACAAAAACAAAAACAAAATTTAGCACTTAGTCTTTTTAATCATGTGACCTACTAACTTGTAGGACTAGCTGAGGCAGTGAAATATTTTGTAACCATTAGCAATATTTTAAGACTAATCCAAATGTACCAGGAACTGTGCTACATAAGCAACAGAAGTTTGAATCCCCATACCCCTGTAAAAGTTGGGTGGTTAAGGAGGTCTGTTTTTAATCCCAACCCAATGGGAAGCAGATTGTGGAAGCAGAGAATGAGCTAAACGATGATTTCTGGTTTCGGTCATTCTTCCTGAACCCAGAAAGTAGATTGTGATTGGGGAAACACCCAACAATAAACTTGTGTACACTGCCACTCACACACATATGAATGTTGAGGTTTGCTCTTTTGCTTGTATTGTAATGCTAAATACTGGCCCCCAAAGCCTGACTGCTCACAGGGATGAGTGAATCTACACATATGATGTGACCTTGCTCCTTAATTCAAAATTATTGGTTAAATAAAGATGTTGTCAGCCATTAGCTGGGCAGACAAGACATGAGAGGGGTTTGGGGTTTCCAGGCATGGGGTTGGAGGAGAACTATGGGGAGAGAGAAGATAGAGAGAGGGAGGGAAGTTGCCACAGGATAAATAAGTTATGGATACATGGCCATGAGGGCTGGTCAATTACAGTTAAGAGCAGGAAAGCTCTAGTGCTGATTAAGGCTCATCATGAAAAATCAAAGTTGTTTGTCTTTGTCTGGGAACTGAATGATCAAAGGGAGAGTAGAAACCCAGATGAGATTAAATAATTATGACAATATCTGAACATGTATGTAAGCCTGAAAACCACATAGATATTCACATGGAGCTATTTTTTTTATTCTGTGTTCAAATTACTCTTACAAGGAAACATTTGAAAAGAAATTTGATGATGAAGCAACAATTTCACTGTGTTCATGAGATTAAATAGGGACTGGTTTGTAGAAGTGCAGAGGTAATGAGACTCAGGCAGGGGAAGTTGATCAATAGTTCCTTTGTATTTTAGTTGAGAATATTTTCTTAGAAAATATATCCGTACACATTAAGATAGAAAAGACAGATAGTGAGGGAAGAAAATATGAGCTAAATGGGGTGCATTACTTGTACCTTTAACTTCTACATCACAGCAGTAATATGACAACTGATCAGTCACGCCCCAGATCCATAATGCAGGAGTAAAGAGAACTTATAAATCTTTTGCTATAGAACAATAATTAATATGAGAAAAGATAATTTAGGACAGGTGATTGATGTATCACTGGCTTCAGGAAACGGATGGATCAGTGGTCCGTCTTTGCTCTCTCTCTCTTTCTCTCTCTCTCTCTCCTTTCTTCCTTTCTCCTTTCTTCCTTCCTTCTTTTTCC
>BDUI01003246.1:16709-29728 GCA_002335545.1 Apodemus speciosus | reverse complement strand
AGTTAGAGACCAGCCTGATCTACAGATCAATTTCTAGGATAGCCAGAGCAACACAGTGGAGCCTTTCTTAAAAACAACACACATCAGCAGCAGAAGACAGTGTAGTTAGACACCAGAGGGAGGAGAGGCCCTTAATCCTGGAGAGACTGATGCTGTGGTGTAGAGGAATACCAGGACAGGGAAGCGGGGGAGGGTTGATTGGGGAAGGGGAGATGGATTACAGAATTTTCAGGGGATRGAACCAGGAAAGGGGACAACATTTGAAATGTAAATAAAGAATATACCTAATTAAAAAAAACAACAGATCAACAAATAAGAAAGGAAAAACATTTAATAACCACTCAACATATAATTCACAACTTAGAGACAAGAGAAAAAAAGAAATTTGATGAAACAAAGGAAATTAAATAAAAAATTGATGAAATTAAATTTAAAAAAGTTCATCAACATTTACCCAATACAATTTATACCCATAGAAGCTTTCATTCTAGTTCCAAGTCAATTAATATTGTCAATCAATTTCTTTAGGGCAAGCGAGACAATATTTTCAGTATTTTTTTCTTCCACTATTGCTTATTTTTCAAACAAACTTTGTGAGATAGACTCTAATTCATCCTCAACCATGATAAGATTTAACCACYAAACAATAACAACAGCAACACCAATAACAACAAAAGAAAAATGCTACTGGGTTTTTAGACAAAATCTTAGCAAAAATTAATCTTTCTAAATTTTATTTTGTTTCCTCTTTCAGGTGCTGCCCAATGGACAGTCAGGACACAATAATCACCATACATGGCTTTATTGATTGCCTTTGCTTCCTTGTTTTGAGACAGGCTCACCKTGATTGCACTGARCTGCAGTTTTCCTCCTGTCTATGTCTAGCACAGAGATTATAGACCAGCATTAATATATAGAGCATACATATACTTATAAAAATAGCAGGTACGTAATGTGAATCGGTTTTTCTTCTTTACTCTGTTACAAAATACCGTAGTCTTTTTTTTTAATAAAATGTAAAATATAAAACAATCTTATTATTTAATTTCTGTGATGTTAAAATATCTCACTTTTTTTGGTGTTTTTCAAGACAGGGCTTCTCTGTGTAGCCCTGGCTGTCCTGGAACTCACTCTGTAGACCAGGCTGGCCTCGAACTCAGAAATTCACCTGCYTCTGCCTCCTAAGTGCTGGGATTAAAGGCGTGTGCCACCACCGCCCGGCAAAATATCTCACTTTTAACTACTATGTCAACATATTCATGTTTACTCCAGGGAAACTCCATACTCACAATGTGAAAAAGACATAATCATTGTTCACATAAAATTGAGAGATTGAAAATTGGAATGACTTTTCAACATGGAAAGATGCTAGAAGATGGTGTCTTTTAATAGAGACATTACCTGTTCTCAGTCATTCCCACTCACATGCCTGTGTGTGNCCAAGATGTTCCCCATCACATTATTGCATTCACGTACCTTCACGGCACCTCACAGCCCCTTGAAGATGCCCACCTCCTGAGGACTTGTAACCTCTGACCTCTGCAATTCCCTTTTTAGGAGGGAGAAGACAGGCATCTACTGACTGGGTGTGGGGGGGGGGGGCTGAACTCATCTTACACTAAAATGCTGAGGCAGCATTATATGCTAATAGGTAAGTACACATGGGCCAAGAGGCCAACACGTGCTCCCAAAGCAGACTAAACAGTCACAAACAGACCCAGGTCTGAGCCAGCCTGGTCCTTTCTCCATCTCCCCTTGACCTCTACTTGAACCCAGGCTGGCTTGGGGGAGTCGGGGTCTGTAGCTTGAACAGGGAAGGGGTTAATGGCCTTCAGGCTTCAGGCAGCGCCTACAGCTATGCCTGCAATTTCCTCTCGCCATTCTTTTCCCTCCTCCTTCCCAAGATTCCCGCCAAGAAGGCCTCCCCCTCACCCTAGCTCCAGTGTAGGGAGGGAAGGGGGGGGGGTTGTCCAGGAGACTAGGCAGAAAAAAAGAGGCCAGGAGATGCCCCCAGCGCCCTTCTGTGCAAGTCTTGAGCCCAGGTGACGCACACGTGTGATTCTGGGCAGGTCCAGCGGTCGAAGGAAGCTTGGATGCTCCCAAGCGCAGAGGCCCCCGCTGGGGTCTGCAATATGCTGGGACCTGGCTCACCGCCGAGTCCGACAATCATTAACCTTGGGTGACCACAGCAGCTGGACACACTCAGCCACGGCACTGGGAGGAGGGGCTGAGAGATCCTTTCTCCGAGGAAAAGCAACACGGATGCGGGGGTGCCGGCTGCCTCTACCGGGTCTAGGAAGGGTTGGTGGGATGAGCGGGTTTGGACCCGCCCCCATCACAGGAGGAGCCAGGCACAGGAAAGTAGTTTGGAGCCTGCGCGCTAGAGCCAGCGAGTTGTGGGTTCAAATCACGACCAACCGTGTGGTAAAGGTCTTCAAGATCTTTAGCTCAGTTTACTTCATTTGCAAATTGGAGATTTAATGGTAGCCACATTCCATGGTTGGTAGGCTTAAATGAAGGAACGTCTGCGGGGAGAGTGAGGGGAGGTGACCTCCCGCCAGGAGCCCCAGGCCTTAGGGATGTTTAGTAACTAATCGTGTTGTTGTTAGTACTGGCGGGGGCGGCCCTTGTGAGCGGCCTCCCCAGCGGCTTCCTGTAGGGGAGCAGGGGCCGCCCCCTCTCCCCTTCCTCCAGGCGCTCTTCCTCCCGCCTCTCCGCCCCGCCCCGCCCCGTCCCTCCTCTTTCCTCGGAGGAAACTTTCCGCCGGCTGGTCCGTCGCGGTTGTCCGGCCGCCCCGCCGTGCGAACCTGGTAAGGCGGACGGGGCAACCTGGGCCGGGTGTATGCGGCCACCAGGAGGGAGACGCCACTGGCGGGGCGAGGCTGCGGGACGCTGACGGGTGAGCGAGCCGGGCCGAGGCCCCGCGGGTGGAGGGGTGCAGGAGGGAGGTGGAAGGGGAGCCGAGGCACCGCCTCGCCCTTCCGTGCGCTGGGCCTCGCCTGGGGACCCCACGAGGGGGTGGAGCGTGTGCGGCCTCTCCGCCGCTCGCGGGGATGGAGGGACGTCTGCGGGGGAACAAGGACTAGCTGAGTCCAGATGTGAGATCCAGTGAGGCGGACCRCTTCCCCCAGGGTGGAGGAGCTACGCGAGGAGCGAGCGCCTTGTGCCCTGGAGGACCTGACCTGGGTGACCTCGCAGGCTGACAGGCGAGCTGCGCCCCAGCAGYATGGATGCCCCGAGAAGGGACATGGAGCTACTCAGCAACAGCCTGGCAGCCTATGCGCACATCCGAGGTGAGGGCCAGGCCTGGGGACACGTAGCCCGTCCATCATGACCCAGGCAGCCCTCCACTCCCAGCGGCTCACCCTCAGTTCTTGCTGCCCTTCCGTTCCTTGTCCCGAGCCTAGCTAGACCCTGGATCTCTCCCAGATGGGACGACTCCAGCCTGTCAGGGCCCCCTGTGACCTCCGCTCCCTGCTCCCTAGCTAACCCCGAGAGCTTCGGCCTCTACTTCGTGCTTGGCGTCTGCTTCGGCCTGCTGCTGACCCTATGCCTGCTGGTCATCAGCATCTCCTGCGCGCCTCGCTCGCGGCCCCGGACCCCTGCTCCGCGCCGGGACCCACGTAGCAGCACTCTAGAGCCGGAAGACGAGGAAGACGACGACGAGGATGAGGACACCATGACGAGGCTGGGTCCCGATGACACGCTGCAGGGTCAGGAGCTGTCCACAGAACCCGACGGGCCCCTTAGCGTCAATGTCTTCACGTCCGCAGAGGAGCTAGAGCGGGCACAGCGGCTGGAGGAGCGTGAACGAATCCTGCGGGAGATCTGGCGCACAGGGCAGCCAGACCTGCTGGGCAGCGGCACCCTCGGGCCTGGAGCCACGGCCACGCTGGGACGAATGCACTATTATTGACACCCGGCTCCGCAGCGTGGGGCCAGAGTACTGGATATGGAACTGCCTCAGGGCTTTCAAACTGCCTCTGTCCCAGCTCTTCTTGGTGCTATTGGGCGTTGGATTGCCGCCTGCTAAGCACTCTTCCTTGGGCAGGTGTGGGTGGAAAAAGAATGCCAGCTCCCACCTCCCGATAATAATGACCAATGAAAGGTAGTCTCAGCGACGCAGTCTCTCACTGGTTAACTGCTTTCAGCAGGCCCCCAGGCTCCAGCCTTTACAGGGGCGCCCCGGGGCTGTGGGAGTGACTCATCCCTTTTGCAGGTTGCATCCCCTCTGGGGGTCCACCCCTTGCATGCTTGTGCTCACTTCACAGATCAAAGAAACAGACCGAGACACGCCTCTTGCACACAGGGTGGATATTATGAGCATTCCTCACAAATACCACCTGTACTAGCCGGCGTTTGGACAAATGTCACCTAGTCCCCTGCCCTGTGACCTGCCCTGGGATGTCATCATTGCAATCACAGGGAGGGCTAAGGCTCCAATTTTGATGCAAATCTATTAGACTTAGTGACTGAGCAGATGCTTCTAGGCCAAAAATCATTCCGAGTGAGTGGACACAGGAGTCCCTTTGGGCAGAGGCTCATTGGGAGGAGCTAGGCCCAGAGAAGGCTGGCTCCACCCCTCTAGCACACAGCTGGGTTCCTGAATCCAGCCAAGAGTCCAGGCCCCTCCACCCTGCCTCTAGCATAGGAGACTACCCCTGCCCCCAACCATCCGGTGGATAAAAATAGCCTTGCACAGGCCTTGAGAATGGTAATGGGAGCCACATGTTGGCCAGATGTGCCCAAGAGAGACTGCCAGGAATGCAGAAGGCGGTGTGCTGGCTGGCCCCGCCCACAAAGACCAGCCTGGTCTGAGAGTTCAGAGTTTTTTACTTCCATGGAGTTTCTCAAAGTTGTGTGCCAGGACCGGGGTGGCCCAAGCAGGATAGATGTCCCTCCAGGTTGGGCTGAGGTTCCGCCTGAACCTGCTCTTATTCCGTCTGTCTTTCCGTCTGTGTCTGTGCGTGTTTGAAGGATTTCTGGTTCCTCTGCATCATCTGAACCTGCTTGGGAGAGGGTCACCATGGACCAGGGCCACCGACTACGTCCCTCCTCCCTCCCACGACCCCCCCCCCGTTCCACCCACCTCCGGTGACTGGGGCTTGTCAGTCTTCAGCTCCTCCCAGACATCCCCCATCTTCTGTCTGTGTAGAGGGGGTTCGGGTGAAACGCTGGACCCCTCCCTCCCTCCCTCTCCCGCCCCACCCCACTCCGCATTGCTGCCCACTTACTCCAGCTTTAACTCCAGGCGCTCCAGCCTGCTCCTTAGCGACCCCACCTCTTCCTTTAGCGATTCTAACGCATCCACGCTAGCGCAGTTGCTTTCGAGAGAGGTTAGTGGGACCAAGGGATGATGGGTGGCAGCTTCTTCAGGGTCTGGAATCTGCCTGATGGTTTGTGGCACTTGGGGAGTAGGGATTGACTCTTTAGGAAGCCCCTTCTTTTGGGGACACACTCCTTCAGAAGGCAGCTTTTTGGGGAGTGCCTTGTTTAGGGTCGTCTCATCTTTGGCTAGCGGCTCCTCTAAACAGTTGGCCTCATCCATGGCGGACTCAGCCTTGGACTGGGCTGGGGAGCCGTTCACSTGTTTCACATGACCGCAGGACCTCTCTGAGGAGTTCGGCTGTGGGGAGTTCTCTCCGGGCACCCGGATGTCATTTGAAGATGCAGGAGACTCAGCCCTTGGTGTGGTTTCTTCCTGGGACAGGTGCTGGCATGGAGTGTTGTCTCTGGAAGGCTCCTCTTTAAAAATCATGTGCTCTGGGGTCAAGATCTTTATTAATGCCGGGGCGTTGTCCTCCTGAAGGGCCACCTTCAGGTCAAGGGCTTCATCCTTAGCTGGCTCATCCCCAGAAAGGGTGCTCTCTGGAGTGACAGCCTTGTCCACAGTGGTATTCTCTGTAGTGGGAATTTTGTCAGAATCCGGGGCTTTCTCTGGAACAGGGTCCTTTGGAGTGGAGACTTTGTTAGGAGCAGGGATCTTCTCTGGGTCAAGGGCTTTATCTGGAAGCCGAGTCTTCTCTGGAGTGGGAGTTTTATTCCTGGAGGGACCCTTTCCTGGGATTTTCTGCTCATCCTCCTGTGGTAACGGTGGGTGGGGCGGGGCGGGGACTCGGTTGGAAGCTGGATACCTTAGGGGAGCGCCCTTGTTCCCTCAGGGTCTTCCACCCTCCCACAATACAGCTGTGGGAACCATCTCCTCCCAGTCAGGCCNCCACCACCGCCTGGCGCTTTATGTGCTCTTAAAAGAGACATTTCTCCAACCCTAGGGTAGTAGTCTTAAATTTTTCCATTGCAGAGGTCTTTCACTTCTTTGATTAGGTTTGTTCCTAGCGTGCAGGGAAGGGGCATGCTGCTTTCTTTGTTACTGTGGCACTAAGGATTGAACACACTGCCTATGTGTTGCTAGTTTAATACCAATTTATTTGGTAGCTTTATTAATTTAATTTATATGAATACAGTGTCACTGTCTTCAGACACCCCAGAAGTTGTGAGCCACCATGTAGTTGCTGGGAATTGAACTCAAAACATCAGGAAGAGCGGTCAGTGCTCTGAGCCATCTCTCCAGCTCCCAGAACAATCAATTTTTTTTGTTGTTGTTTTGTTTTTTGGACTTGGTTTTTTTGAGACAGGGTCTCTCTGTATAGCCCTGGCTGTCCTGGAACTCACTCTGTAGACCAGGCTAGCCTCGAACTCAAAAATCCGCCTGCCTCTGCCTCCCAGAGTGCTGGGATTACAGGCATGTGCCACCACCGCCCGGCTTCATAATCAATTTTTTTACAAGATTTATTATATGTGCTTATACCATAGCTGTCTTCAGACAGTTCAGAAGAGGGAGTCAGATCTCATTACAGATGGTTGTGAGCCACCATGTGGTTGCTGGGATTTGAACTCAGGACCTTCAGAAGAGTAGTCCAAGCTCTTAACCGCTGAGCCATCTTTCCAGCCCCCCCTAATCAATTTTTTTAAAGCCACTTTTTTTTCTTGAATCCTTATCTTGGTAAACTCATTACTGGCATAATCAATCAATACATAAATACTTAGTGATTTTTTTTTTCTGTGCATCACATGCTAGCCCAGTGTCCGCGCAGGCCAGAGGAGGGTGCAAGATCCCCTGGATTACGTTACAGGTGGTTGTGAGCTACCTTGTGGACACCGGAATTGAACCTGGGTCATCTATAAGAGCAGCAAATGCTTTTAAGAGCTGAGCCAGACACTGCTTAAACTGTTCTTATCTTCATTTTAGTAGGCTATACAAGGGAGCTATTGTTACTACCTTTATGACTGTATTTTCTTTAGCAAACTGAAATATGACCTTTTGATTTTCAAACATAGGCTGTGTACCAAGAATATATTTGATAGTCATATTTCACGTGCCTCCCCTCCCCCATTCTCACGATTAACCACAGGGCCTCTGCGCTTTAGCAAGCATCCTGCGCTGMGCTGCATTCTGACACCTCCTTTCATTTTAAACTTGGAGGGGAGGTCTTATCAACTTGCCCAGGCAGGTTCTACATGCACAGGCGGATGTAGAGCTTGCACTCTCTTGCCTCAGCCTCCCAAGTAGCTGGGCTTACAAGCCTGAGCCACCACACCTAGCAGCCCCCTAGAGTTTGAAATATTTTGTTTTATATGAGCCTGATCATGTCTTTTATTGCCCAAGCAGAGTGTGAGGGAGCTGGCACTCTGGTGTTAGGCAGACTGGGTACCCTCTCATTTATCTGTCCATTTCTTCCTGTGGTCTGCCAGCTTCTGGGACATAGGCTATTCAAAGTATTCCCYAATAACCCCCAGGACTTCATTGTTACTTAATATAATGCCCCAATCTTCATCTCTGATGTATCACTTCATGTCGTCTCTTTATCAAGTCACCTTTTCTGAGCCAGCCCTCTGACTGACTTACCATATTTTTCTTAACTCTCCAGCTCATTAATTTCTTTTATGGTCTCAATTATTTCTCTATACTGATTTTTAGGTAGTTAGGTTTGTCCTTGTTTTTCTATGCCCTTGAAGTACATCATTAACTTCATGCTATTTCTAACACCTCTACATTTTTTTTAAAGGAAGAAGAGTTTATTGAGTACATTTTGTCGGAGGAGAAGGGGCAGTGACACACATCTCTCTTCATTTTTAATGTAAGCCTTCATAGCTAAACATATCTTCTTAGAACTTAACAGTCTGATCAGTARTATTTGCATTCTCGTGTGCTTCTAAGAACTGTTAAATATCAGCTCGTTTTCTCACTGATCTGCCGCTCACCCATGAGTGTGTACATAGCTTGTGTGTGTCCTCACATGTGTGCACAAGTCAGAGACCACCACCTCCTGGAACTCAGAGATCAGCCTGCTACGCCTCCTGAGTGCTGGGAGTGAAGGTGCGCCCCCTCCATGTGGAGAGTGTCTTTCATTGACCTGGAACTTGCCAACCAGACCAGGCTGGATGAGCAGCAAGCTCCAGCTTCTGCCTGCCTGTGCTGGAACTGCAAGTGCAAGCACCATAATGTGTTCTTTTATTTACGTGGGTTCTGGGGACTGAACTTGGATCCTGTTTGCACAGCAAGCATCTTCCTGGCTGAGCCATCTCCTGAGCCCACAGTTTCTACAATTTCTTTCGCTATTATTTTTGAACTTTATTCCACTATGATTTAATAAAATCTAAGAAATCAATAGTTTTTCTTTGTTAGGCTTTAAAAACTGGAGCAGAGGCTCTCGCTAAAGCTGTAGCCTAAATGTGGTCTGCATATCCCATCAGGACTGCCTGATCTGGCCTAGGTGGGAGAGGAGGAGCCTACTCTGGCAGAGATGTGATGTGGAGGGTGGATACCCAGGGAAGTCCCACCCTCTCAGAGAAAGAGAAAGAAAGAAGAGAAAGAAGCAGGAACCCAGAGGGGGGCAACATTTGGGATGTAAGTAAATAGGAAGTGTTTAAGACTTATTTTCTATGTTTAAGTGTTTTGTCTGGATGTACGCATATACCACATGCATGCCTGCTACCTGCCCAAGCTCACCTGGCAACAGTGCGATCCCTCTAACCTGGAGTTATGACAGGTGTGAGGCATTATGGATCCTCTGTGGGAGCAACAAGTGCTCCAGGCGCCAGCCCTCCCTAGCCTGTCAGGATTCTTCAGTRACCTAAGATGTGGTCTGTTTAAGGGAAGGCTGTTTGTTTTGCTCCTGTCAGATGGAATATTTTATAGGTAACTGTTAAGTCCATTTGCTCTGTGGTGCGGCTTTAATTCTGAAGATTCTTTGTTGAATTGGTGATTGGGAAGGGGGATCTGGATGACCTACTTGTTAATGACAGTGAGCTATTAAAAATCACCTACAATTAGCTAGGTGGTAGTGGCATAGGCCTTTTTGTTTGTTTGTTTTGTTTTGTTTTGAGACAGGGTTTCTCTATATAGCCCTGGCACAGGCCTTTAATCCCAGCAAATTGGAGGAAGAGGCAGGGGGATTCCTGAATTCAACGACAGGCTGGACTACAGAGCAAGTTCCAGCACAGCCAACGCTACACAGAGAAACCATGACTCAAAAAAGTCACCCATCTTAATTTTTATCTTGGCCTATCTGGACCTTTTTGTGCTGCAGTATTTATTTTAGCCTCAACATTCAGTACAAATCTATTTGCAACTCTTATAATCTCCCAACAGAGCCTGGCACAGTGACACACGCCTTTAATCCCAACACTCAGGAGGCAGACATAGGTAGAGCTCTTTGATTTTGAGGCCAGCCTGGTCTATAGAGTGAGTTCTAGAACTCCCAAAGCTACACAGTGAGATCCTGTCTTGAAAAAACAAAACAGGCCGGGCGGTGGTGGCGCACGCCTTTAATCCCAGCACTTGGGAGGCAGAGGCAGGCGGATTTCTGAGTTTGAGGCCAGCCTGATCTACAGAGTGAGTTCCAGGACAGTCAGGGCTACACAGAGAAACCCTGTCTGGAGAAAACAAAAACAAAAACAAAACAAAACAAAACAAAAAAAACAAAAAAAAAAAAGTCTCCAAATGTCCTGGTCCCCTTGTCACTACACAGTGGCCTCCATCTCTTCTAACCCGGGCCTTCCTCTGTTTTATCAAATGCAGCCAGAGCTAATCTGCCTGTTTCAGCTCCCAGTCACTTGGCATACTAACAGTTGTTTTGCTTCCATTTTTGTTGTGATAAAACATTCTGATCTAAGGGAACTTAGGGAAAGAAAGGTTTATTTAAGTTTACAACTCCATATCACCACTGAAGGAACTTAAAGGCTGCTCGCTGTTCCACACAAGCAGCAACTGAGACAAGAGCTCACTTTACACCAGACAAGTGCAGCTGGAACCACGCAGACACACCCAGTTAGCTTTCCTGTCCTTCTTTCTGTCTTTTAAAAGATTTATTTAGGTTTTTAAATTAATTTTATTTATGTGTACTTGTGTTTTTCCTTCGTGAGTTTGTGTGTTGCATGTGTGTACAGAGGATGTCATACGTGGTTGTGAGCCACAATGTGGTGCTGAGAAATGAACATAGGTCACTGGGAAGCACAGCAAGCATCCTTGACTACTGAGCCATCCACTCCTTTATCTGGCTTTTTATACAGGTGAAGATCACCTGCCCAGGAAACAGTGCTCCCCCCCAATAAAGTGAGTCCTCCAGGATGAAGGAGCATCGCCAAGTCACCCCACAGGCGTGGCCAGAGCCTGTCTGATCCAGGGAATTCCAAGACTAAGGCTGTCCTTTAAGCCGGCTGAGGTCAAGCTGCATTACGGCTCACTGGGCACAGGCCCACCTTCCACTTTAGGCTGGGTGTCTTCGGTGGTGAAGTGCATCTCTTGTAGCCACGCTGCCCTTCATGTAAATAATTATTGTTACACCTGTATATCTTACCAAGATGGCTCCAACAGGGCGCTGCCCATCTCCTACCCCTGGTCTCACCAGAACTTTGTCAGTGTTTCTGGATTTCATTACCTGAAGCAAACTGAACATGAAGTATCTAACTTTCCAACCTGACTTATCTTTTTCAACACATTATGGAAGGCTTGACAAAGTGTGYATCAAGGATGTGCTCTCCCACCCAATCAACTGAAAGCACAGACGGACAGCAGTGCCATGCCCTCCTTCCTCCTCCCCATACCCTCATCCCCACGCCTTCTCTTGCCTAAAAGAAGCAAAGGCAAGCAGGGAGCTGTACTAAACAGCGAAGGCACAGCCTGTGGTAGTTAAGCACAGAGTCACTTTCTGGCGTCTTGCTAACTTAAGCACAGATGTGTAAATGCGCCAGCACACACACGAGAGAGAAAGGAAGCGGGGACTTACCTTGTCTCAGGGTTGTAGCCTAATATGTAGAAAAATGAGTCCACTCGGGCTTTAAACTCTCGAGCAGCAAATATGTCAGAAAAATGGGAGATGTTACACTTCCCTCTGAGGAAAAGAACAAAATACAAAAGGTTTGTTTAAATTACTTTGCAAACCACAAAAGCAGCAGGAGTGGATGGGGTGGGGTGGGGGAAGCACATGACTAAATCTAGAGTACATAAAAATACAGTGTCCGTGCTTGATTGGCAATTTTTATTTTTGTTTTGTTTAATGACTACTTCAGTAAGCCCCATAAAGCCCCTCCCCACAGAGGAGAATAGCAATATCTCTAGGTGTAAACATCAACAAAAGTTGAACCATTCTATAGCCAAAACCTGTGCAATACTACAGAACTGTAGAGAGCCAGGTCCAGGCATCCAAAAACTCAAGGCCAATGATAGAAACAGCATGCTACTCAGTGGACCCACCTTTGTGCGCTTGGGCGCGCGCGCGCGCACACACACACACACACACACCACGCGCACACACAGCAGAGTTTGTACAACACCATGGTCGGCAGGTAGGTCTGTCTGTCTGTCTGTCTCTCTCTGTGTGTGTGTGTGTGTGTGTGTGTGTGTGTGTGTGTGTGTGTAAGATAGGGTTTCTTTCTGTAGCCCTGGCTGTCCTAGAACTCACTCTGTAGACCAGGCTGGCCTCGAACTCAGAAATCCGCTGCCTCTGCCTCCCAAGTGCTGGGATTAAAGGTGTGCGCCACCACTGCCCAGCCATGGTTTGTCTCAAAAGCAAGGTATTTATCTGCCAGTGTTTAGTGGGATAGATGAGAAGGGCTGAGTGTTAAAGAGAAAACTGCCATCTTTTCCATCTGCTTGAAACATCTGGGTTGAGAACGTCCTAGCATGTAGTTATAATCCTAGCACCAGGGAGGCTGAGCCAGGAGGATTGCAAACATGATGTATATACAGAAAAACTGTCCTCAACATCCAGGAGGAAAGAATCATTAACCCTTCCGTGGGGCCTGCAGAGGTGGTGGTGCACTCTGGGCTACACTCTGAATACAGCACGGTAAGGTCACATGCTAAAGGACAAACAGTGAGGACAGGGCCTTCCATGACACAAGGGAGGAATACGAATAAAATCCATGACCTGGAAACTGACTTCTTAATGAGTAACATCAGGGAACGTCCTCCCACACCCGCAGTATGTACAGCGGAGGGACTCACGCGAGTGAGGGCACAGAATCCACAGCATCATGTCTGCAGAGAGCTGCTGATAGTCTGACTCAGTAACGGAGACAACAGGGGCCTCAAAAGAGAGTCTTTTCTATTTTAGGCCACCAGGTTAAAGTAGAGAATTGTTTTGAAAAATTACTTTCTCAGTTTCCAGCTGGTGTCTACGACTTTCCTGTGTGCTACATGGACATTTTCAGAATCCCATCCAATCTGGATTTTATGACTTGTGTTTTTCCTGAAAAACATGGCTGTGTATAGTTGATCCTGTGGTTTCTCTAGGTGTAACAATACACACAGAAACTAGCACAGTGCCCAGGAATAACACTCCTAACTCTAGGCATTGCAGAAACCCTGCTTGCACCCAGATCCCTTACACAAGACTGACTTAAATCCTTCTCTACTCAACCAGGACAAAAGTCAGTACATTCTTTAGACTTGTTTTTTTGTTTGTTTGTTTGTTTGTTTGTTGTTATAAGCTGGGAATTTCTTTCATTAAAAATAA
>BDUI01003244.1:33485-44957 GCA_002335545.1 Apodemus speciosus | reverse complement strand
TTAATAAAATAACTTAAGAACAAACTCAAACAGCAGCTCCAGGACAAGTTTATTCCAGTTTGAAAGCAAACCTCAGGGAGGCAAGCTGCCAGGAGGAAGCTGTTCAGRGAAAGGGGAGAAGCAAGGCCTTCTGAGTTAGGCTGGTGGTGGGTCAGCCCATGGCCAGGAGCGGAAATTTGGAAAAGAAGAGAAACCCAAAACATCCTTAGGAAAAAGAGAAGCAGAGAGGGGAAAATTTATACTTCTTTTGAGTAACTCAGCAAAATAGGCAGACTTCCAAGTTTGGGTGGGAGAAGGAATAGCACAGTGTTTTGTTAAAAAGATCATTATCCCTCCTGTCTCTATAGCCTGGTTCAATGTGGTTCTGCCCTCTGAGGGATGGCCCCTTGGCTAGGAGAATGACTTGCCCAACTAGATTAATATTGAGGAACAAGACAATTCCATATCCCCACACAGAAGTAGAATCCATTCTGAACTATACCACTGTGTCAACCCCATGCCAGTGCCAGCTGTTCACATCAGTCAACGCTGGCCAATATCTAGTATGCACCCTAAGAGTGGACCACTGTGGACCTTCCACATCCAGACTCACATTCGCTCCCATGTCTTCATGGTCACTTAGCAGAGTGGTTAGAAAGCCCTCGTGCATTTAGCTGTGTCGTTTCTATCCTGGTCACTTTATGTTATTTTATGTTGCCATTCTAAAATAAAAAAAAAAACATATTCATGGAACTTCTAACATCCATAAATTCCCCGTGGCTAAGAATACCCCATAAGAGTGGGGCCATTGTGTTACAGTCACCTGGAGATAACTTCTCTATTTTCTTTTGAGAATCACAGGCGGGAGAAACGTTAGTCATCTTTTAGGGGAGTATGTCTCTCATCACACAGAAATACAGAGGCTTATTTGCTTTTGCAGATAATGTGAGGGATAATAGAAATAGAAAGCCTTCCATCCTGGGCCATCTGCCGGGGTAGTGTTTACAGTGAGTAGTCCAAGGTCTAGGCAACACCGACCCTAAGGTCAAAAGCAGGCTAATGTCAACTCCCCAAGGCCTGCATGGTTGAACCCGGCCTATACAAACAGGATTTCCACTATTGCCCTTTGGGCCCACTGTGATGCATTTGATGAGAGGATCTATACCAGTGGCCTATGACAACCAACTGCTGCTTTTGCTGTGGATTACACAGGCCTTGCTCAAATCCAGGAGACTGTGCTCCTCTGCTAACATCATGATGTAGTTACAGAGTGTCTCTATGGCTTGAAGGTGAGAAATGTTGATACTGAACCACACAATGCAACCAAATAACTTCCTCTCCATGGACAGATAGAATAAGACCATGTCAGATGTATATATCCCTGTTTTAATCTTATTTTCCATCAGGAATAATTTTATATGATATTCTTCTATTACTTTTTTGAACAAGTAATTTGAACTTAAATATTAATTATATTAAGAAAGAAAATCCAAACTCCTACATGTATAAATATATATTCACATACATGTTTTACTCAATAAAGTGCCTTAGAGTTTAAATTTGAAATGTTTTATATTTTTGACATGCTACCTTAGGTTCATTAAGTAAATTAAATACATTCTCCAATTTTAATATAAACTAATTCCATTTCTAAGTGGGCAGTATATTAATAAACAGGAAATGTGATTGTTACTTCACTTACATAAAATTTCATAATTAATGTTAAAAATAGCATTAAGTAAAATGAAACTAACCTATTTCTGACTGAGTTCAGGTCATCTTAAAGTAGTTTGTGACAGGTGAAAGGTTATTAATTTTACCTTTTTGATGCCATTTTAGGAGAGTTCTCTCAATAGTACATACTCTGTTCATGAGTAATGGATCCTAAACCCACCTTCTTGAGCTGGTTTGAAAAGTTTTCATCCGCCTTACACATTTCTTCTAGTAGCCTTCTATTCCCTAATGTCTCACCTAAACAAAAGAATATTGATTTCTCTGAGACATGGTATAATAAGCCATAGACTCAAAGCCAAGTTCAATTACTTTGGGRATTTTATTTCAATTCAGAAATTGGCAGTTCTGCAATCTCTAAACAGGGTGAAAGCATGCTCAATKCTTCTTTCCCAGGATGTAATAACATTTGAACTATGAAATAAGAAACTTAAAACATGATTTTCTATGGTTCCCACAGTCTAATTACAACTACTGTATATATTCAATGAAGAATACATAATTATAATTGACTTCCACAAAACTGAGATTGATTGTCTCAAATTGCTCAGACTTAACTAGCTGTAAAGAAGATGTTGTTGCCTTATTGTTATTATTATTCAAAATGTGCATTAATTAGAAGTTGTATAATTAAAGTGAGTTATATTGATTTAGGAGTTATGTATCAAGTTTTGTGCCGTGAGTTTTACTCATGATGTTTTTTCTTTATCTGAGGCAAAATCCTGTAAGATGTGGGGGGAGCCTGTTTATTGATGCAGAAATTGAGTCCATGTCTATGTATCATGTCCAAATTTTATCTGCCACAGGACATCCTGAGTRTATATCTGAGYTGCCTTTAACAATACATACAGTATTGTGTCCTTCATCCTGAAGTTCAGGCTGTATTAATAACTTACCATTATTGATAGAAAAGAGTATTTATTCATCCTCAGATTAATGTAATAAAGAAATTCCTAAATTGAAGAAAACCATCACCAGAAATTCTACTGTGTTTACCAAGAATTCTACTGAAATTCAAATAAAATACAGAACTGAAAATAATTTCCAGATACATATGGTAATCTAGACAGCAACCATCAAAGCCAAACGTTATCTCTTCCTAATTATGTGACATTCAAATATGATGGTGTAGGGACAAAGAGAAGAAAGAATATCCTCTGTTTTTCTTCTAAGCTGGGACTTCCAGGGAACATTATGACATGCAATATAAAAACGAGGACTTTCTGTACCCTGTTGTATTTTTCAATGAAAGACAATTTGGGCTGTACCAGCTTTCCAAAAATATCACATGTGTTGGGGTGCTAAAAGAGTCCTAAAGCTCAAATTTTTTTTTTTCAAAAAGTAAAATGCATTTTATATATTATTATGTGAACTTTGAAATTTAATAAAAAATATACCTTAGTTTGTAATAATTTAAAGGAAATATGGGCCTGAGAGGTGGAGCTTTGTGATAGAGAATGTCCTTAAAAGGAACGGAGAGAATTAGTAAATCTGGCACAAGAAAATACCCTAAAAACTTCAAGTGTTCATGTTTCTGTTCCCAATGATTGTAATTATGACCATTAGCTTGTTTTCTTTAAAATATTAGACTAGAATTTATTAGTTTTATTAGTTTTTCTCTGTTAAAAAGACAATGAACCTTAACATTCATTCTATTATTGAAATTCATAAATATATTTCTTATAAAATATTTATTTAGCAATTATGTCAGAATTGATATTATAGTGTTATAAACAAGGCTGATACTTAGGTAGTAAAAATAAACTCAGTAACATATCCATAAACGTTTATAGCCAGTTTAAATATTAATAAAAGCCCAGAAAGGTGGGGATACTTTTTACCATGTATCAAATTTATTTGTTTTACTACAGTTACTTCAAAATAAACGGCTATTGCTTGGCACCTCTTACATATCAACCAAGGATTAACAGTTCTTAAAATGTCCTCTTTTGGGGTTTTGAATCATGGCCGCCAAATTATAGCAATAAAGATGTAAACTTATCAGTTTAAACCAATGYTTTCTTTCCCCCAAAGCAGGCAATCTTTTTGCTTTTTTGTTTTTATTCAATATATAAGTCCTTTATTGTCCTTAAAGAGGCCAAAATCGTTCTTGTGATCAGGATCTTGTTTCTGAAATTAGGAAACTGAGGCCTCACTTGTCAGCCTGCTGCCCTGATTCCCTTCTCAGACACATAGATGCCATCCACAAACTTCCTGATATCCTTGTTTTTAGCTGTCGTGGCTCGCTGAATCAGAGCCGCTGAATTTGAAACAAGTTCAATATCATTTCCTTCAGGGATTAATTCATCCTTCTGGGCTTGAAAGATAGAACAAGCAACACCTGTCCTCATCTGAACCCTGTGGATGTATTTCTCACCCAAGAAATTTTAGACTTCAACCAAAGACCCATTCTCCTGAAGAACAACTTTGATGGGGAAGTGAGCACACACAGATCTCATCTTGTGACAGAAGCGCAGTGTGACATCCCGATCATGTTCTGCAGATGACTGCAGATGGTTCTGACAGTGGCCAGTTCCTTTCTGTTACCCCACCATTTGTCAACCCTGAGCCTTTTCTTCTTATTTCCAAGAAGACTCAGCTCTACATGCATGTGATTGAAGTCCCTCCGCAGAGCTCCCCTGGGCCCTTCACAATGACTGCGCCCCCTTCAGAGTGATGTCAACATTTTCTGGAATGTTGACAGTCTGCTGAGGATGGTCTTCATTCTTACAGGAGACRGGGCAAAGAGGAATCTTTTTGTTTTGTTTTGTTTATGTTTGTTTCTTTTCAAGACAGGGCTTCTCTGTGTAAACAGAGCCCTGGGTATCCTAGACTCATTTTGTATACTAGGCTGGCCTCAAACTCAGAGATCCTCCTGCCTCTGCATCCGGAGGGCTGGGTTCAAAGGCACACATCACCCACCCAACACAGAGGCCAATCTTAAGACATCATTTTAAGACAATATTAATGTTTCTAAAACAGCAGGCCTTCTGTAATGAGACGATACATTAAATTGTAACTTTCGAAGATGTCCTTTTAGTGTGACTCAGACAATTTTTTGAAGTTATGTTAAAAATGTGGATGCCAGAATCCATTTTTTTTCCAGCTTAGGGACCTTGGGCAATCTACCTCCTCGTGTCTGAATTTATTCAACCTCAGTGATCATAACAGCCTGAAGTCGGAGTAGTAGGTGACTAAAGGGAGTGTTTGAGAAATTCCTAGTAGAACAAGCACTCCATGAACATTACTGTATATGACAATCTACATTARAATAATGCAGTCATCTCATAWTGACTCTTAACCTGCTAGCAGAAGCMGTAGTATTTTCATAAGCAGGGCAGAATCTTAAATGGCATGCCTGTAGCCATCAGAGAGGAAAGATTATACTTAATTGTAATTTGGGAATAGTTGCTGTTTATCTGGGTTATGTTAATCTAAAATGTTTTTCTGCAACTAAAATCCTTCTCACAAATGTCATTTGGATCCATCTGGTTTGGACCGGCCTTTAAAAATGCCAAGAACAGTACTACTAGTCTGGGACTTCAATAAGGGCAATAAAAATGGAATAAAAATAATTGAATTCATGGAATTATTGAACCATGGAATAAACTACAGTTCTAGATACAAATATATTTGTACAGTATAGCCAAATTCCAGCATGATTGTCACAGTTTGCTTTCTATTGCTGCGATAAAACACCATGACCTTGGCGAGGAAAGGGTTTATTTGGCTTATGTATCTGGATCATAATACATTATGAAGGGAAGTCAGGGCAAGGACTCCAGGCAAGAGTAACTTGGAGGTAGGAAGCRAAGCAGAGGCCACGGAAGACGCCTGCTTATTGGCTTGCTCCACGTGGCTCACTCAGATTGCCTTCTCATGTAATCAAAGCCCGCCTGCCCAGAGATGGCACTGCCCACCGAGAGYCCRCACTCRTCCAGCACTATCCAGGGTAATGCCCTATAGACTTGCCAACAAATCAATATGAAGGGGCAATTTTCTCAGTTGAAATTCCTTTCTTCCTAGCTGGCCCTAGCTTGTGTCAAGTTAAACAAAAACTAACTGGGGCACTGTTTGTTGCTGATGCCTCAGTTAATAAAACAAAGGCTTCCGGCCTTAGATTAGATAATGTTAATTCAAGTTTGAAATAAATATGGCCTGCCTAATCTTTTGAATTTCAGCATTGAGATTTACTCAGTAGTAAGCAACTCGAGCAGACATTCATTAAGTACCCRTTCAAAGCACTAAAAAGTTTTGACTGTATTTGCGCCTCCTGGAACTGAGAAAGAGAAGTTTGAAATGTAATGACTTCTCCGTTTTGAAAATGAGGGGTGATCTTATTCAAATTATTTCCGTGGCTGTGCTCTTAAGTACTGTCTGCATGGTTTAGATTGGAACAGGACACTTGATATTCTGGGAATTCTCTTGAGTCCTCTCTTCCTGTGACCAAGGACACAGATYGTATTGCTTGATTTCCCAGCAGCCTTCCATCTTCCAGTCTTGCCTCAGCTATCATAACTGCAGCATTCTTTTCTTCCAATATGATGTCAGGCACAGCACTTGTTCATCTGTTCATTCAAACAGTTTTGGTGCTGAGGATTCAGTAGCTCAGAAAGAAGCAAGACCTCYGCTCAAAATGAGAATGGCTTCCATAGACTCAAAYATTTGACTATGTTCCCCAGTATGTAGAGTGTTTGGGAAAGATTAGGAGGCTTGGCCCTATTGGAGGAGGTGTGCCATTAGGGATARGAAATCAAAAGAGTTCCACAATTCCCARTGTGCCCTCTCTCCACTTCCTCTTTCTGGGTGATGAAGMGAGGGTCTAGATCTTCCTGGTGACACGCCTTCACTTTACCATCATGACCTTAACCCTCTGAAACCACAAGCCTAATTAAATGCTTTCCTTTTGAAGTTGTCTTGGTTTTAGGTTTTTTTTTTTTTCCCACAGCAATAGAAGAGTTACTAATCCATATCGACCAAGGAAAAGCAGTAAATCAGTTGGGTGTGGTCGTGTACGCCTTTAATCAGCATTTGGGAGACAGAGGCAAGTGGRTATCTGTGAATACAGAGCCAACTAGAAATCCCTAATAAGACCCATATCAAAAAAGGGGGGAAATAAATAAAAGGAAAAACAAAAGCAGTAAAAGACATGGAAAAGAAACATCCAACAAGAGAGGAGAGAATGGAACCAGAGCAGTGTGGCTGACAAGATGTTCAGTGAGTACTCAACAGAGCTGAGCATGAAGCCCCGCACTATTTTCAAAGAGAACATTTTGCAAGTCTTGATGAGAGAGCCCCATAGAACATGGTAATGTGTCCCAGGACCACCAGGGAGGCCAGCCTGCCTGAAATAAAGTGAGGGGGAAGAACAGGGGAGGTTAGAGGAGAACAGGCAATGTTGGAGTTTGTAGGTTATTTTAAGAAATAACCATTGGCTTTGAGTCTAAATAAAAAGAAAGATGATTAGAGAATTTTAAGGAAAAGAAGTGATAGAAACTGGCTTGACTAAGACTTAGTAGTAGCACCCAGACAGAAGGGCAGAAGGGAGTGAGGGCAGCCTAGGGAAAGATCTTTAATTATTTTAGGTGAAAAATGAGGTGTTTTATCAAAACTAGGGCAACAGGCAGAAGTGATGAGCCCTGTTTGGATTCCAGGTAGAATTTAAAGATATTGCTGTTGGCTAATGGTTGTGGGGAATTCTGCCAACACCACAGCATGCAGACYGTGGCCACATGAAGCAAGGTTGAAGTTGTTCAATACTATTCTGTACCTGATGTTGCTTCAAACTTTGGGAGTCTGACACAGGAAGTTTATTTTAGGCACATTTAAGTGCAGCATGATTTTGGGAAAACATTTCCTGGTGATAGTTAACTCAATCTTATGTTTACAATAAAACTTAAAACATGATTACATTGAACATCTTTTCAAAGTATATGTGCCCTTTCCCATAAAGACAGGTTCTATTAACTAAGAAACAGTGCTCAAGGTAAGGGTATTGGCAGATTGACTGAAATAAATAGAGCAGTCTGAGGGAGCGAGGTGTGGCCTGGCTTCACAGATAGCTCACAGGCCACCAGGCTACTAACCACATCCATTCCCAGCCTTCTGGGCAGAAAACATGTTCTACATCAGTTCCTAGTTCCCCTAATGCTTATCTGTGAGCACAAGGACCTTGCGCCCTCTGCAGATGGATTCGGTACAGAATGATGGCAGGAATGAAGGGAGAGTGAAGAATGAAATTTGGAGTCGCCACAGAAGTGGCTGTTGCATTTTCATGAACTGTGGTGGGGAGGTCTGTGTGATGAGCAGACCTGAAGGAATAATCTGACCAATTTTGAAAAATTGAAGTTTGCTATGTGCTATCCATCAAAGATGAGGGAGTTCGACACATGAGTCTGAAGTTCAGAAAAGAGGTTTGACCAGAGATAGAAACTTCAGTTCAGTCAGTGTATAGACAATTCTTAATCCATAGAAGTGGATGAGATTATCAAAGTATTTGTGAGTATCTATGAATAATAGGTGTTTGCTAGCTGAACCTTAGGGCACTCCGTGGCATGAGAATGGGCGAGAGTGTGCAAAGATGTAGGAGGGAAACCTGGAGAGATTTGTGCCATGGAAGCCAAATTTAAAAAAGTTATTTTTGGATCTACGAAATGGTCAAGTTTGTGAAATACTGTTGGCCAAATAATCTGAAGAACTGAATAATATCTGGAACATGTGGTAATAGATGATTTCATTAGAATAATTTCAGTGGAGGGTGGAGTGGAGTCAGATGGAGTTCATTCACTGGACAGTGGACAGACAAAATATCCCTTCAAGGGCCCATTTTATAAAGTACAGAGGAGACAAGAGAGTATCTGAAAGAGAAAGCAGGATCAAGAAAGGCAATTCTGTTTAAGTAAAAGGAACAGTAGCATTTCTGTTTCATAATTTGAAAATATCAGCAGGGGAAGTAGAGAAATCTGTGTTTTAAGGAAGAGACAGGTAGAAACTAAAGAGGCTGGAGAATGACCAAGGGCTCCTTGATTAATCTGGTAAAGTGATCAGGCCTGGTACACAGTGGAGAGGTGTCCTTTCCTAAGGGTGTAGATAGTTAAAGAGAGAAAGGGCATATGGGTAAAGTATCAGTCAGGAAGAAGAATGGGTGTGAGGATGGAAGCTGGGTGTGAGGTGGGAGCTTTGAACTGCCTTCTTTTTGTTCAGTGGTATGAGTTAAAGTTACTAGCTGAGGTATAGGAGAGAAGTGATAGAGGTTGTGGAGAGAGAAGCCATGAAATGATCGATTCAGGAGATAGGAAAGAATGCATACAATTAACACTGTGATGGCTGTGATTGCCCAGCAATGTTAAGGACCTGCTTGAGGTCATGAGCATGGATTTGTAGTGAGTCTAGGTAGCGTGTGTGTGTGTGTGTGTGTGTGTGTGTGTGTGTGTGTGTGTGTGTGTGTGTGTTTTCTTCTGATGTCTGGTTTGGCCAGAAGATGGCGTTGCTTGTGACTGGGAATGCGGTTTAAGCAAGCAAGTATGGCTAAGCTAGAGAAATGCAAGCGAACTTAGGATACGCAGAAGGAAACATACATATCATTCCAAAGAACATGTGCAGAATGTGTGCCAAATAGACAGAAGATTCTGGGGTAGACAAATGGATTCGAGATATCATCAGTGGAAGGATTGCTGGAATCGGATGAGTGGTGGTCAAGGAATTGAATGGCAAAACAGATCTTGGAAGAAAGTTCTCCTCTTTTGAAATGGCAAGGGCTAGGGTGTGATCTTGGAGTGAGTATACAAGGTAAAGGAAAAGATGTGTCATTGGCAGAGAAGAATTCTGGAACCTTAAATTATTTTGGTAAGTCCATGAGTGTGTGAGTGGGAGAGTGTGGGGGTGAAGCTATAGTCTTCAGAGGAAGAGGAATGCGAGCCAGGGAACACAGGCAGGACATGCAAGGAGGCTTACGAAGGAGAGGAAGAATTTGGAAGATGGGACACAGTAATGAGCAAGCACAGTGGGTAGGATGGAGGCGCAGAAACACTCATAGTTCTAGTAGCATCTAGGAAACTGTATCGCCAGGATCCAGCTAGAACAGGGCTTAGAGGAATATTCTGGAAGACATGTAGCACAGAGAGATGCTACTGGTCAGGCCAGTCATGATTAAAGGGCTTGGTGTGAAATTTCAGGAGTGGGCGATGTTAAGAGAAAAAAGATTACTCAGAGGCATTCAGGAGTTAAGTTTGGATGCACGAAGGCTGGGCAAATGATTGGCTTCAGTGGAGGAAAATGCTGTTGACAAATTTACCCCAGGCAGGTTCCAAGTAAGTAGCCTTGTGCTTGTGAAGTCCAGAAGAGGGTATTGGATTCCTCAAAACCAGGCTTACAAAAAAAAAAAAAAAAAAAAAAAAAAANAAAAGCTTGTGAGCCACCATGTGGTTGCTGGGAATTGAACCGGGCTCCTCTGGAAGAGCAGTCAGTGTTCCTAACCACTGAGCCATCTCTTTGGTGCCCACTACTAAAATCAATATGCAGGAAAGCAAGCAMGCGCCCCTTGTTGGGAGCAGGAAGCATTAGCAACATAGGGAGATTAAGGGATTGATGAGAAGTTCCRGAATATACCAATATAAATGTGGGTGGAGTTAAACTTGGGGTGAAAAGTTAGCACTGGCTGACATGAATCAACCCACAATGCCTTATAAACTAAAATGTATACACTAGAAGTTACTGTTGGCAAAAAGAGTCTACTGCTAGCYGACCTAGACGTGATGCATAATATGCATCCAATTAACRTTCAGTAAATACATGATTGAACGCTGGATATTGGRCCAATTGCTTAACTCATTCTGAATAGTAAATCAGATATCCATGGAGTAGCAATCAATAATACCTATGGTATCAAAAGCTATTGACCTTACTGCATGCCTGCYYCATGTTCATTACGGTTCTGTATACATCATATGTTGTTCACAACATACTGTTCTACTTTAAAGGGARAGTGTCAGGCCTCCAACGAATCACACAGCAGCCCATCACATCGTAGTTACTTTCACTTGGGAGAACAAGTCATGACTTCCTAATGGTTGCAGTTAGACATCATTTTATTAACAAAAGAGGTGCTGGCTGCCAACAATGGCTACACTGAGTTTAGTTACTGATGTATAGTCAGACAAATGCTAATACATTTACCTCAGAATTTTGCTAGAAATATTTTTAATACATATTCTAATTTCCAGCCATCGTTTTGTTCTGCTGAGCATGGTAAATTTTTTCATCCACAGGAAGGATCTCAGTTGTTATGTGCACTGTCTTTTATTGTCAGCCTTGAAAAATCCTATTAAAGGGAGACAATCCAGGYTTTCAACTCCCTTTTATAAGTCACTTGGCAGGGATGGAGAGATGACTCAGAGGTTAAGAGCACTGAGTGCTCTTCCAGAGGTCCTGAGTTCAAATCCCAGCAACCACACTGTGRCTCACAACCATCTGTAATGGGATCAGATGCCCTCTTCTGATGTGTCTAAAAACAGTGTCAGTGTGCTCATATAAATAAAATAAATAAATATTAAAAAACAATTTGCTTTATATTTTAAAACAGTTAGTGACACATATCTAAGACCTCGTATGGTAGATTATGTCTATAAAGAGGTACAGTGTAACATGTAGAAAAGAAAAACAAGAGAGGATAAATGTTAGGAGATGAGGAAGGACCAATTTCAGGTAATGTACATGAGTTATGAAGGATTACAAAGAGCTAATTGTATCAGTTCTGTCACTGAT
>BDUI01003243.1:46892-60406 GCA_002335545.1 Apodemus speciosus | reverse complement strand
AGGGGTTGGAAGCATTGGGAGCCAGCCTCCTGTCCTGTAACTAAGGGAACACTCTCATCTGAAGAAATCACACTTTTGGAATCAACTGTACCCAGGAAATTCTGGGATGGCCGGATGTAAATGCTAACTAAATTCAAGACAAAGGAAGCAGTTAAGTCAGAACAGGGGGAGGAGGAGGCTGTTTTCAGACAAGCGAGGTCATAAGGGGAACAGCGTGGGCTGGTCATTCCAGGTGGCAGGAGCTGCCTTGGGCGTGGTGAGTGCTTGCCTTTACGGAGGGGAATAGAAAATTTACGGAGGCAGAACCGCCAAAGAGGAAAATGTCTGCCCTCCAGACATTGAATTAGAAGCCCCAAATGCTACAAGACTATAGAATCTCATTGTGAGTAGAGGTGCTGAGCAGGACATTTAAAAGCCCAGAGTCATTTTACCTGGGATGGTGGGATGGTACTGAATTATGGGACTCCAAAGAAAGTCTAAAGTTCTATCCCCTCTCCGCCTTATATGGGGAAAACTACCATTGCAGATGCAATTAAGCTAAGCATCCCAAGGAACCAACCACCCAGATGAGCTCTAATTTATCCTTAGGCCTGCAGAGGAGATAGCCTGGCAGAGACAGACATGATACATCCACATGTCCAAGAGACACTGGGAGCTACCACCGCTAGAAGAGCAAGGGAAGAAAGTCTTTCCTTGGGATCCAAGTGAACCCAAACCTGCTATTTTCTTTTTTTAAATATTTATTTTTTTATGGGTATAACTGTTTGCCTACATGTATGTGTGGGCATGCCTGGTAAGACAGAAGAGAGCATCTGTAATGAGTTACAGATGGTGGTGAGCCATCAGGTGGGTGTTGGGAATTGAACCCAGGTCCTCTGCGAGAGCAACCAGTGCACTTAACTACTAGGTCATTCATCCAGCCCACCATATATTTTTCTTATAAACCTCTTGGTTGGTGACGCTATGTTACAGCAGTGACAGCAGAGTCATATAGTGGGTGGTGAAGAGTTGTAGGATCTTAATATGCAAACAGATCTGGCTGGAGAAATCCTTGGTTTCTCCTCTTCCTCATGTTTTGCAAGTTATTCTGCATCTTTTAACTCCGGCTTATGCATCTATACAGTTGCTCAGAGCGCATGAAGCAGGAAGTGATGACCTGGGCAGGAAGTGGGGTCTGGATATTACATCTCAGGCACTCAGTAACGGCAGCTGATGTTATTATTATAGCAGCAATTCCTGTCCCTTACCCAAACCAGCAGCATGGAACTTACATACATTATTATTGTGGTTCAGAAGCTCTTCTCATTCAGCTCCAAGCCTACCCTTTTAGAGTCTGCCAATCACTTATTCTGTTTGTCAATTAGGGGGCATTTGGGTGGCAAGGCAGAAGAACAGACTTACTCGTGGGGTTTTCTTGCTCTCCTGAGAGCATCATAAACTAGGCTGTTCACCCTGAAAGCAGAGTTGCTTGGGTGAGTAGCAGCAAACCTGCTTGTCCTCTCCTCAGATTCTGAGTCCCAGTTCCAAGCACTGCCAAGCTTCTAGGCTGTAATGACCCTGGCGCTCCTCATGTGCCTGCCCAGCCTCAGAGTTGGCGGCAGCATCTTGTAGTTACCAGCTTTTGGTACTCAGTGCTACCCACTATCTCTCAACAGCTCCAGGATTTGTTTAACTACTTTCCCTCTGTTAAAAATCACCATTGTGGGTTTTGCTTTTTGATTGTACCCTGGTGTATATGATATCCTCTGTGGGTTGCTTGGTTCCTGTGTGTGTGTGTGTGTGAGTGTGGTGTGTGTGTGTGTGTGTGTGTGTGTGTGGTATGTGGTATGTAATGTAATCGTTGGTACAGCTGAATAAGGCATTGAATTAAAAACAGTTTGTATTCTGGCTCCTTACTTTCTAGTTGAGAAGTCTTGGCCAAAATACTTGGCTTCTTTGAGACTCCAATTTTCTTATTAGTGAAATGAGATTGTTAATGTTGCTCTTATAGTTGAATGAGGTAATGTCTAAGAAGTGCCTGGCACTGAATGAGTTTTCTAGAGATATTGGTTATGTTATGTGTGTCAGAAATATAACTGAGTCTGTATGTCACTGAGAGGGACTTACTGGCTTCTTTGAGCAAACCTGATCTCTATTTCAGCTTCCTTGGTCCATTTAGGATGTTTCCTTTAGCCAAGAAGATACAGCCCTAGTATCCTACTTGGGGTGAATTCAGACTGACTTAGGAATAAGGGAGGGAGAGCAAAGAATTTAAAAGGAGTTGGTTTTACACTGTACAATAAATCACAGTGCAAAGCAATGTCCTTGTTGTTCATTGGAGACTGTCACTGGGCCACCTGACAGCATGCGCTCACCACTGGCCTCTTGGGGAGCGTCCTGATGTGCATTCACTTTTCTCTCCTTCTGTAAGAGGCTATGGCATCCAGGAGGGTTGAGGGATGCAAATTAAAATTAAATAAAATCAGACAGGGATGGTTTATTTAAGACTTAATCAAAACTTATTTGAAGCCTCTCCCACATTTAAACACCCTTCAGTATCAATGAATAAGATCTGTTCATCAACAAGCACGTTCTGTAGACATATGTTGTCCAAACATAATTCTTGTGAATGTGACCCTTTTACAGTTCTAGAATGTTCTAGCTGCCAGATCCCTGAACTGGCCACATACCATTGGAGAGTAGATTTTAGAAACTAATACAAATGAGCTCCTCTGTTCTCTCTCCCCACTCAGTTCCCGACACAGTGCTTGCTGCCACTATTGCTTGCCGCAGGCTTGATTCACTCTGCTGGGTTTTCATTGTGTTCACTGCTCATGTGTGTCACCTCTACTCAAGTGTGTCACCTCTACTCAAGTGTGTCACCTCTACTCATGTGTGTCACCTCTACTCAAGTGTGTCACCTCTATTCTCAGGACCCTTTATTCTCTACACACCTGTCTGTACTTGATATGGTGTGGGTTGAGTATTATCAGCCTCAAGCTACTGAGCATAGGATTGACTATTGCTGATCTTGCAGAAGGATCAGGGTGGCTATCTTTAGGGAGGAGTTTTGGGAAGCTCTGTGTTCTCCTTAGAGCTTCTTACCTTTAGATTTATACCAATATCTTTTCCTACCTTTTGTTAGCCAGTGAACATGTGTGAACTATAGACTGTTTAATGAATGAACAATATATAATCTATGTACTTATGATGTATTGTATAAGGTATATTGTCCAATAAAAGAATTCCACTATTTTATGAGTGAAGTTTGTAATGGGGCATCAGTTGTATGTGAACAGAGCTGGAGTTCAGTGTTTGCTGAGTAAACTGGCTACTGACTTGATGACCTTCACTCCCCCTTCTACTGGTATGTTTTATATATACTTTTGCCTGAGTCTTTTCCTCATGAAGAGTGATTGTGCCATGACAGAATTTAGAATTGCAACAATGTCTATATTCTCATCTTTTCTTTTAAAATATTTAATCATTAAAAATCTGCAAAACGTAGTAATATACCTTCAACTCTGAATCACCAATCTTAATATCTTATAATATTTTTCCCACATATGCATACATATACACATACATATATTTGTGTTTGTGTCCTGGCTATTTTTTTGTCAACTTAGCACAATATAGAGTCATTTGGGAAGAAGGAACCTCAATTTAAAAAATGCTCCCACTAGACTAGACTGTGAGGAAGCCTGTGGTGTATTTTCTTGATTGATGATTAGCGTGGGAGGGACCAGCTTATTGTTAGTCCAACCCTGGGCTTATAGTCCTCAGGGATATAATAAAGCAAGCCATGAGGAGTAAGTTAGTAAGCAGCACTACTCCATGGTCTCCACTTGAGTTCCCGCCTCGAGATCCCTGTCTTGAGCTCCTGCCTGACTTCCCTCAGCGATGGAAGTGTCTTGAAAGTTGTAAAGTGAAATAAACCCATTCCTCCCTAAGTTGCTTTTGGTCATGGTGGTTTGTCACAGCAATAGAAACCTAAGACTGTATACACAGGTGTTTGACTTCCTCAGACTTCTTGAGAGTTGGTGTAGGCTTTAAGAGCTTTTGTCTCTAAATACTTTACATTCCAAGTTCTAGGAAATGGGGCAGTATTCTATGTAAAAGCAATACAACCTTTACACTAAAAAATATCACAATTATACAAAACATTGTTTAATATGCAATTTGTGTTCAATTCTCAATCCCAGTACTGTATTTTATGGCATTAAAAATATGGCAGGATCTAATACAAGCCAGTCATCAGATTCAGTTGTCAAGTCTCTTTAGTTCCTTTAGAGAATAGTTCTTCAGATGTTTTGTGGCTTTCCATGACAGTACAGTATTTTTCCCCCAAAATTCTGTTCTTTCTTTTTGACAGTCTCACTGTTTAGCCCAGTTGACCCTTGAACTGTTGGCCTTCTTATTTCACCAGAGATGGCATTACCCAACTCAGTGTAAAAATTTTGAAGTGTCCAGTCAGTTACATAAATCTTCAATGTGAGGTTTCTTGTCATCTCCTCTCATTTGGCTTCAGCTTCAACATTTGAGGAATGTTGACTTCTGAGCCCTGTGAGGGTTGGGTCAGAATTTGAAGAATTGTATGATCAAGAACTTGATGTAGCTGTTCGTGCATCTTAGTCATGAGTAGGCATACTAAATATCAAGTAGATGGTGGGGCTGGATGGCTCCAGAGTTTCTGAGTTGGGAGGGGACAGAGTTCACGGTCACAAAGCTACCCTGAGGTGGTGGTCTAGAGCAGCTTTCAAGGACTTAGAAAAGTATAGTAAGAAGCATAGGAGGGTCCAGCACCTAGYCATTGAGCAGCAGCATCCGTGACAGTGATTCACCCCTAAGAGACTCCTGTGGAAGTTCAGAGATGCTAGGTGTTCCTGCTTCATCTCTAGCACTGTATTAAACACTGTGTGCAGAAACAACTTAGGGAGGGGGTTATTTCAGTTTGCATGTTACAGTCCATCATTGAGGGAATCAGGGCACTAGCTCAAACAGGAGCACGAAGCAGAAAAGGTGTGGTGGAGACACACTGTTTTTGGTCTGTTCCTGGGCTTATTCTTAATTCTTTTTCTTATATAGCCCAGGATCACCTGCCTAGGGAATAGTGCCGCCCCCAGTGGGCTAAGCACTAATGTATCAAAAAACAAGCAAGACCACCACCAACAGAAATATCTACGGGCCAGTTGGTCTACAAAATCCTTCAATTGAGACTCTTCTCAGGTGACTCTAGACCATGTCAAGTTGACAGTTAATACTGAATGGGGACTTGAGAAGAACTTTGTTGGATAGAAGTGGGAGGGTCTTATCAAGTCTCCCTTTAGATGCAATGGAGCCAAATACCCTTACATATTTCTTCTTGGCTGTTATCCTTCAAGGTGAAGGTCGCACACAGCTTAATTCTCTTTTCATGGCAAGCTCCTTTGTGGGATAGAATCCCAAAGTTATGTGAATGTGGGCTTTACAGTCTTGTAAATGGACTAATAACCGGAAGAAAGAAAATGTTGCCGGGCGGTGGTGGCGCACACCTTTAATCCCAGCACTTGGGAGGCAGAGGCAGGCAGATTTCTGAGTTCGAGGCCAGCCTGGTCTACAGAGTGAGTTCCAGGACAGCCAGGACTACACAGAGAAACCCTGTCTCGAAAAACAAAACAAAACAAAACAAAACAAAACAAAACACCAAAAGAAAATGTTAAGAGTTCATTTTCCTGATTGACATGGGAAGCGCTGGCAGGAGGACGGGGTTGGGGACAGTTTTGAATTCTTCCAAGCTTGGAGGAAGAGATTAAGAAACATAAACTGAGAGATCTGAAGAAAACCTATTTTTAGCAGAATTTTATTACTGGGAGTTCATGATAGAACAGGAAAGGCAGGCATTTGAGTTTCCTCCTAAAGAGAGCTCTCCTGCTGCTGACATTTCCATCCTTATTTTGAGAAGTGTGTAGGAGGCCAAGACCCCTCTTCTGCCCCCACCCCCAATTGAAGTGCAGGTCATGCCTGCCAGTGACTCCGACTTTGCCCCTGAAGCTCTTACCACTTTCAGGGAATGGAAGGAAACGAAAATGGGACTTTGCCCCTGAAGCTCTTACCACTTTCAGGGAATGGAAGGAAACGAAAATGGGACTTGCTTGGAAATACAGAGGGGACACTTGCAGCTGCCCTGGAGAACTGGCTCCTCTCACAGCAGGAGGTGCGGCAGATACAAGCCTGGCTTTGGGACTCCAGAGTCTTTTGATCAAGCAGCCTTCTGAGCCTGGACATGTGGCAGGCCAGGCAGAGTAGAGCTAGTGGCTAGGTTTAATCATCTGTTCCTAAGACCGAATCCTCCCTGGCAGGCCTGAGAATTGTGAGCAGTATTCCAGAGAAGGAAGTTATTTTTGTTAAACTGGGTTTCAAACAAGCAATGATGCATTCCACTTAAAACATTATATCATTTGAAAAACATTTTCAAAACCCAGGTTTACTCTTCACATTGGCCGCACACATAGGTGAAGGAAGGAACCACTCACTGTGAATCCTGTCTGTCTTTCCTGAACTGCTTCCTCTTACCTGTGTTTCTTTGACCAGGATAAAGGGTACTTGCTCAGATCTCAGCCATCTGTCTTAGTTAGGGTTTTACTCTGTGAACAGACACCATGACCAAGGCAACTCTTACAAGGACAACATTTAATTGGGGCTGGCTTACAGGTTCAGAAGTTCTGTCCATTATCATCATGGTGGGAACATGGCTGCATCCAGGCAGGCACCGTGCAGGAGGAGCTGAGAGTTCTACATCCTCATCTGAAGGCTGCTAGCAGAATACTGACTTCCAGGCAGCTAGGATGAGGGTTGTAAAGCCCACACCCACAGTGACACACCTACTCCAACAGGGCCACACCTTCTAATAGTGCCACTCCCTGGGCCCAGCGAATATAAACCATCACAGCATCTTTAAAGAGCTGATTCTACCGCCTGTACCCTCCAGTCTTCCATGAATTCTTTGGCTGGTGCCAGGACTTCACAGAGGAGACGACAGCACTTGGAAAAGCCAGCTCTCCTTGGGCAGCTGAGGGAGATGGGAGATGGTAACAAGGAAAATGCCTCCAAGATTCTGCCTCTTCTGAAAACACACTTGCTTCTATGTTAGGAGTAGGGTCACTTACTTCCTTTTGTCAAGAAGCCACTGGGAGAAACAAATGTGACCAGGAAGAATTATTTTCTCTGAGCAGTAGTAAGTACAGTCCTGACAAAAGAAGGTTCTGTATAGCCCCAACTCAGGGAGAATGGTTCTCAGAAGGTCAACAGAGTATTGACTCAACTCTGTGGGGTCATGTGCATGCTTGTGTGTGTTTGGCTATACATCAGTTTGGGCAGCTGCTAGATGGTGGCATGTTCAATCCTCTGTAAGAGGCACAGTGCATTTCAGTGTGTCACTCGCGGGGAAGACATCATGTGAGAGTGACAGGCTCCACCCACAATATCAGCTAACTTTGGGTGGCCTTTATCAGTTACAAGAGACACAGCATTGCATTTGTAAAACGGATGAGAGGGGAGCTGGTGAGGGAAGAAGTAGGGCCCACCGAAGGGCATGCTGGATGCTTCCGCACTGTCATGAGAATCCCAGCCAATGGCTAAGAATGACCTTAAAGGCCTGCTTGGCTCTTCTCCATTGGAGCGAATTGAGAACTGTTTGGCTTCCTAGGGACCTTTCTTAGCACAGCCCATTAAAAGCTCCTCCTGTGCAGCTCTGTGCCCACACCTGGAACAGAAGGCATATGAAATTATATGCCAGAGGGGCGAAAAAGTGTCATCAAATCCTAGAGGCAATTTCTCCCAGGCTCAAGCAGGGATTTAGTAAATCTTCAAAACATAGAACCCAAACAGTTCAGAAAGAATCCATTAAATAGGCCCATGCTCATGGCAGCTTTACTTATGAAAACCCAAATATGGAAGTGTCTACGGTATTTGGCAGAAAGTGGGGGTGGGAGAAGGATACAGCCAATGGAATAATTTTCAGCTTTCATAAGGAAGACGATTCTTAACCCTTACATCATGGATGAACCKTGAAGACGATTAGCAAGTGGTGTGAGTTGTGTCACAGAAGAGTGCCTGACTGTACAGCTCTGCTCGTGTAGGGATCGAGGGGGTCCTTAGTACAGGCTACTCTGAAACAGAAAGCAGAAAGGAAAGCCCGAGAATGGGGGAACGAAGAGTCCGTACACAGTGAGCTCAGCCTTCAGGGTTTGCCACAGCAGTTCTAACCTTTCTATCGCTGTGACCCAATCTGTCCGTCTGGTTCCTCATGTTGTGGTGAACCCCCAGCCATAGAATCATTTCGTTGCCTCGTCATAGCTACAATGTTGCTACTGTTTTGAGTTGTAAGTATATGATAATGCAGAATATCTGGAATGCAAGCCTCAAGGGGGTCTTTGACCCACAGGTTGAGAACCACTGCTCTACAAGCCGAAAGGCTCTAAAGAGCAGTTGTAGACCACTGTGAATATGTTTTGTGTTACTGCCCACCTGAAAAGTGACTGAAATATATATACATATACACAAACATATATGCATATATATGCATATAAAATATATACACATAAATAAATAAAATAACTCAAGACAGACTAGTTCTAAAATGATTCACTAATGAATGGCTTTTCTTACTTATTATCTTAAGATCCCTGGGGACAGCCAACTGTGGTCACCAGAGCAGGGCCTGGGGGAGGTTTGCTAGGAGCAGAGCCAGGTCATCTTCTTAAGAATCTGCCCATCATGATGCATAGAGAGTTTGCTGTAAAAGTGCCTTCCTCTACGTAGTTAAGACTGGTGGTCTAGGAGCTGCGTGCCTTCAAGGTTTCTGGCAGTGACTGGCTTGTCCCTCCTTCAGAACAAACCATAAGAAGTTGGACAGATAGAAGGATGCTACCAGGGTAGGTGGCTGACCTAACTGAAAGATTCTCAAGCCAGGACACTAATTCTCTGCAAAGTGTAATCTTATAGTAGCCTCTCCTTCACAATAGAAACAAAATCCTAGGTTTTATTTATTTAATAGAACAAGCAGATGATCACTCTAGCAGTACTAGGAGGCACAATCACAGCACCCACATTTATGATTTATTTGCACCGGGGAAGGGATAATGATACCACGAAGTTTGGCAGGAATGGAGGCGGTGCAGCCAATTAAACTGAGGAAAGTAGTGGGAGAATTGAGTCACTTCATGTACAGGGTAGCGTAGGCAAGACACACTCAGAAAAGACAGCGTTGTACGACAGTGTGCTCCCAGTCAGCTTCCGCACGAAGACTTACAGGTGGTTATTCATTGCATGTGGCTTCACGAACTTTGACACGTTGCTTCCATAGGACATGAGTGTGTGTTTCTGTTGTCCTCCAAGTTGGACCTGAGCCATCGGCATGTAGAGGATGTGTCTACATTTGTGCTGGTATGTTTGTTGATGAGACCACAGCATGATCTACTTGTGAGCAGACCTGGGGAATCTTCAAATCCGTCTACGTGGGACAAGTGAAATTACTTATTGGGAATGACTGGACTTGCATTGAGGATTTTCCACCTTTGGCTTTCAACATAAATACATAGAAATCTATAAACAGGAAACATCATTTCTTGCTTATATTCGTGGAGTCATTGTCAGGCCAGCTGCCGAGGCTCTCCTCCCACATGTGTCTGACCCTCTTCTGTTCTCCACGTCTCTTGTCCCTTATGATCAGCTCTGGGGTTGGCTGTTCCTTCTGTTAAGGAGGCTTGTCTCCAGCATAGAAACTAATACACGTGATATCAGCAAATGCTTAGTTTTATTTTATGCTCAAGTATAGTTCTGCTCAAATAGCATCTCAGTTTGCTTTCTGTTAGTGTGATAAAGTCCATGACCAAAAGGAAGTTGGGGAGGAGAATATTTATTTGGCTTACATGTCCTGACCACAGTGCATTATTGAGGGACGTCAGGGAAGGAACCTGTAGGCGGGAACTGAAGCAATGACCATGTAGGGATACTGCTTACTGGTTTCTCAGCTGGCTCTCTTACCCACCCCAGGACCACCTGCCCAGGGGTGGCACCACCCACAGTGTGCTGGGCCCTCCCTCATCAACCATTAACAAAGAAAAAACCCCACAGACCTGCCCACAGGTCAATCTGTAGAGGTAATTCCTAATTTGAGATTCTTTCTTCCCCAGATATATTTAGGTGCGTGTCCATTGACATAAAGTAACCAGGACAAGCGTGGTGACAGCAGGAATTCCTCAGTCAACCCCTGTTCGCTGTCTTTGTCTGCRCCCCCTAGACTTGCTCTGCACATCTGTCCGCTGTCACAGCCATCCTTTTATCAGCTGTTGCAGTCCTTGCCRCACTTGTTGCCATGGAGATCTTGCCCGAGTCCAGGAGGGGGTTCTTTGGAGCTCTTTGAACAGGAACTTACTTGCTGAGAAGGAGGCATGTTGAAACCCGTGACTGCACAGGTTATAGGCTCTAGGGGGGAAAACCTCCCACTATGAATCTGCTAGATGGATACGTTATTAAACTGACTTGTAGTGACTTACCATTATACCCAGAGATTTGAGTTGCACTTCTTGGCCCTCGTCAGAAAAAAACATTAGCACAGACTCAGCACTGGGTCAAGTTGCAGAGATTAATAGACGATGTAGTGCTTGCTTTAAATCGCATATCACTCTCATTATTATAATAGATAATCTCTGGATCGTTATCATCCCCTCCTAAAGCTCAGGGATCTTTGTGGCAGAGGGGGAAGAACCAATGTAAGAGCCAGAGGCARGGAGACAGGATTTTCCAGACATTGCAGGCACTTGCGTCATCTCTCAGCAGTGATAAGAGCACGTGCCTGACCTGCGGGAGCCTGAGCAGGTGGGAGGTRAGCCTGAAGGCTCACCTCCAGCCGAGGAGCTAYTGGCAATTGATAGTTACTGGCACAGTTTTCTTTAAAGGTGTGGTCTCTGGTAGGTTGGCCGTGCTCTAGTGGATGGCCACACATCCAAGAGTGTATAGCGATGCTGATTGCATTTACTGGGTCTTGTTTGTGTGATTGTTTGTTTTAGAGATTACAAGTTGCATGGGGAGGGAGGGAGGGTGGAAATTGGAGGAATTGGAGTAGAGGGTGAGTATAATCAAACTAAATTGTATGAAGTTTTCAAAATATTACTTTTTCTAAAAAAAAAAAAAAAAAGGAGACAAGTCTAACTTGAGGTAGAAGTTTGGGGGCNTTGTTTGTTTTAGAGATTACAAGTTGCATGGGGAGGGAGGGAGGGTGGAAATTGGAGGAATTGGAGTAGAGGGTGAGTATAATCAAACTAAATTGTATGAAGTTTTCAAAATATTACTTTTTCTAAAAAAAAAAAGGAGACAAGTCTAACTTGAGGTAGAAGTTTGGGGGCCCAGWCAGTTCCTTGGGGAAAGCAATGCCTCTCTTCAGAATATGGGAAGTGGGAGCTATTTTCTGACTCGCTCACCATGACCTGTGTCATGGGGGCAGGATTCTCTCAGCAAATATTTACTTGATAGCTTCCAAGGGTATCAACTGCTTCATGATAATAAAAAATATATCATTTGTCCTCTATGACCTTCAGGAAAGACAAGTACATCAACATAGACTGTCCTACACTGAGATAGCAGACAAGTACATCAACATAGACTGTCCTACACTGAGATAGCGGCACGGCCTATGGAAAAGCTCTCTGTGGGTGAAGAGGAGGCACCCAAAGCTGTCAGAAGGTGGGTCCGAATCAACTCAGTCTTCTGTGACTTTCGCGCAAGAGAGGCCGAGACAGGATGGTTTCGGTGAGCTTGAGGCTGCCCTGGGTTACTCGTGAGTTCCAGGCTAGTCTGGGCTACAGAACGAGACCCATTCTTTACAAAAAACCTAGCCAGCCCAAATCCTTACCGYGCTTCCCCACAGAACACCACCACCATCACTGACAAGGCMAAACAAACAAACAAACAAACCCTTCTAGGGTAAGAAGTAGGGGATAGAGATAAAGTTTAGTCAGCAATAAAGTGCTTGCTATGCAACCATGAGGACCAGCCTCACAACCTTTGTTAACGTTAATCTGGTGTGATGCTGTGAGCCTAGGGCTATAAGCACCGAAACTGGGGTCCCTGGAGGGCGTTGGTCAGCTGGCCAAACTGAATCAGTGGGGCTCAGGTTCAGCGAAAGACCCCTTAAAAAGACAGAGGGCAATTGAGGAAAAGACCCAGCGTCAGACTTTGGCCTCCACATGCATCCATATACACACGTGTACACACATGTATGCTTATACAAACATTCATAGCACACACATGGCTTAAAATATTTTCAGAGGGACTCCATAGGAGGGTAATATGTTTATGAGTATTAACCCCGGGACCCAACTACATTCTCAATGAGCAGTAGGGGAAATTCTCTTCATGCTTCTATCAGAAAGAAGAAAGAAAACACACTGAGAAAGCCAGTGCCCTCTGCTCTTCTGAGCTAGGACTGCCCTCAGGGGAAGCTGCTTTGGTAATATAAGTGGAGGGATGGGAATTCTATGAATGAGTAGAAAAAATGCTACAGATAAAGAACACCTGGGCAGAGATGAAGATTGTTTCTGATGGTAAGACTGATTTTGATTTGATGGGTTTTTTTGTTTGTTTGCTTGCTTGYTTTTTAAACATGGACTGGAAAGTATTGTCGAGTGTGATGAAATTCCAAGAGAAGCCTCCAGAGACAAAAAGTAAAGACAGACAAACAAATAAGCACCTAAAACACATGGAGTATCCAATGGGACAAGAACAACAGTGCGGCATTGAGAGCCAATCACAGACTGTGAGCAGCCAYSGCTASCTTCTTCCACTTAGCTCCATCTGGTTTCAGCAACCGCAGAACAGGCAGCAACCTGATGCCCTGAGCTTCAAAAGGAYCGTGAGGTCACAGGAAAGAAAAAGAGGGAGAAAACTAATGGAACATTTGTGGGGCAGGGGTCTCRGAAAAGCAAAACCAGAAAGATTAATGTTTCATTTGAAGACATGTTCTTTCTGGGATCRTGGCTTACTCCCTAGATAYGGGTATTTCTCTCATTCAAAGGGCTTTGTTTCTATCACTGGGCATCAGTGATAGATTGGGAATCTGATGGCTCTAGTTCATGTGCTTCTCTCACTATCGCCGGCCACTGGGGTTGGTCCTGGGTGTTGCCTGTCTCTTTAGGAGTCTTCTCTCTGATAGTAGACATAACACTCTTCTCTAGACCAGAAGAGTTGCAGGCTACAGAGCCGTGCCTGGAACTCTATTCTCTAAGCACCGCCTGCAGGTTCAACCACAAAGACGCCCGCGTTCATTTTCCTGTGTTACTGGGCAGCTCCTGGGGTCTGGAAAGGTCTGGTCTCTTTCTTCACATGTTTTGGTGGAACCGGCTCAGTGCATGCATGAGCTAGTGTGAGTGGCCTCGCCATGTAGCCACCTCAGGGTTTCRTAGAACTTAAGCTTGGATGTCATGAAGGCTGGTGGACGTTTGGGGTGTGAGCTCGTAATTACCGCTCCTTTCCTGGGGGAAGATTCGATTTGAGAT
>BDUI01003242.1:50492-64707 GCA_002335545.1 Apodemus speciosus | reverse complement strand
TGTGAGGTGTGTGCTTATGTGTACATGTGCATAACTGTACTTGAATGTATGCATGTGTTTATGTGACTATGTGTGTGGTTGTATAGAGTTGTACCGTGAACACCTGTGAATGCACAAGATGTGGTTTATCTGTGAGATTTTGCATGTGTTGTGTAGGCGTGTGAACTTCCGTGTCTACGTGTGAGCATGTATGAATGGATGTATGCGCTACTGTGTGCTGTGAGCCTGTGTACTTGTACATAGGTGTATCTGTGTGAGTACGTGTACAGGGGTGTGATGTATACCCCGCTCTGTGAGCATCTGTGTGCACTCAGATTTCTACATTCACACCAAGCCACCCTCCCCATCAGTGAAGGAAGCATGCAGGCTGTTGCCACCACCTCAAGAACTATGGGATTAATTCATCACAAGTCATGTGAGCTGCTTCTGTCCCCTTTCTTTCCTTCTGAAAGCAACCCCTTAAGTGTGGCTGCATCTGTTTGCAAAAGGTCCTGCTCCTTAGGTAAACCCTGTTTGTCCGTGTGACCTGTGAGCCATGGACAAGTTGTCCAGCCCTGAACTTTAAAATAGCTAGGCACAATTTCCTCTGCCCACAAGACAATTCTAGCCCTGTGGCTTCTCACATTCATTCTCAGGTAAACAGACTGTGACAGGCGTCTATGGGAGACCAACCGGAGTGGTCACAGCTGTGCCACATCCCGGCGCACCCTGACACTAGGCAGAACAGGAATGTTTGCTGTCACCCCCAGGCTGTGGGCAGCAAATACCTTCCAGCTTCACCAAGGAGCAATGCTCTGCAGAAGACCCCAGCCATTCTTGCCTGCTGTAGCTACCTCATTCCAGTGTTTATGAGACACATGTGCTGAGTCTCTTGGAACTCTCAGTTGGATTCTGAGTACTGAATCTTTCCAGATCTGAAAAATACAAACTCCTCAATGTGTATAAAATTTCAGTCCTTAAAATAAAAATGTACCAACTCACTGGACAGCAAGTTGAGACCTACATGTTGGCAGTTTGAGGAGACAGACAGATACAACCAGCTCGCACAGACATAAGTGCACAGTAAAGTAGTGGCCACTTTTTAATGCAGTGAAGTCCCGGCAGCCAGGGTGCTTCCTAAGGTACTGGCGATGTTTAGGATGAAGATACTCTTGGTGCAGGTCAAACCCCAGGGTTGTGCTATGTATTTCTTGTTCCATGTGAGTTCAGGGTGGAACTTGCCAGAAAACCTTAGTGAAACAAATAAAGCCCACTCTCTAACTTCTACTCCCTGGGAATTTGTAGTCAGGGGTTCTCCTGGGCCTTGACATAAGGAATATTCAGAGTAGCCCCAGCCAGTGCAGAGAAGAAGAGCTAGGATCCAGGAAAATGGATTTTTCAGTTTGAGCAAAATGCATTAAAATGAACCAAATTCCTCCCTGTTGACCTGAACCAATGAGATTTCCCAGTCATCTGGAGAAACCAGAAGAGATGGCTTTACTGGGCAGCAGACTAAAGCATCCTCCCAGCTCTGTGCCATTCATGGGAGGAGATCAGAGGAGGGGACTTAAGATACAGCTCCATAGGGCTCTTCTTCCCATTCWTTGAAGAAATAGGTCTGCAATGAACTCCATATACCTGGGAAGTACAGGGATCACACATCCCAGAGATTGCTGCAGTTTCTCCTCTCCTATTGCATGTGCTGCTCTTCCAATGTATGGCTGACACTTCTCTATGAGCTAGAAGTCTCTTTGTCCTCTCCCTCTGTAATCTTTATGGGTAGGGTCTCTTTGTCCTCTTCCTCTATAAYCTTTATGGGTAGAAGGTGCCAGAGGTAATGATAACCTGCTTGATCTCTGAGGCTCAGCCCTAAGAAATGGCTTCTTTGTACCTGTATCAGTCTCTTAAGATCCAAATCTGGGGAGTCTGGAACCCCAAGATAGGAAACCTGCTTACTCCAAGACCACCCTGGTAGAGTGGCCATGTGAAGATAGACCAACTTCTGGATATGCAACGATTCCAGTAAAGGCACAAGAAGTGAAAATGAGGTGACTCCATACTATTCCAACCTTTTCTCCATTTAAGAGCTAACCTTACAGAGCAGAATCTCCTCCACTATACTGTATGTCAAGAGTCATGAGCTCTGGGAGTTTAAGATGTGGTCACTGTTTTAAAGCTCTGAGCATGTTTTTTCATACAACCATGGTAACTAAAGCAAACTAGCATCCGATAGGCTCCAAGGGATGCATTTCTACCAGCTAAAGGYGATATTAGTTAAATTAATTAATTAATTAAATTATCTAATGCTAGTTTAGAAGTTTGTGCCTTTGAGTCAGACATTCTATCATAGAAGCAGATTGCAAGGAGTCCTCATTGAATGGTTAAATGTAGATGTGTGAGGTGTGGGAAGGGGAGACCATAAATGTCTCCTGATAAGCACATATCAGCGCTAGACAGATGGATCAGGAGTTAGATGCATTTATTGCTTTATCAGAAGACCTGAGCTCAGATCTCAGCACCCACATTAGGTGGCTCACAATTGCCTGTGACACCAAGGACTCACACAATCCCCCTCTGCTCTGAGGACACACACACACACATACACACACACACACACACACACACACACACACACACACACACACAAGCCCAAGGCTTGATCAATCTGGTATAGTATCAGAAGAGGAGTCCCCGGGGTGTGATTGGATCACAATGGCTCTGACCTCATGAGTGGATCAAATCACTGGTAGATTCATAGCTAAAGAGACTATGGAGAACTGGCTGGAATAAGTAGGTCACTGGGTGTGACCTTGAAGGGTATATTTTGCTTTTCATGTTTTCTCTCACTCCTCAGCTACCTACAGCTTGGTTTTACAACACACACCCCCACCATAATATACTGATTCATTAGAGACCCAAAGTACCTAAAGCAATGGGGTCCAGCTGAAGCCCCAAAAACCACAAACCAAAAGAAACCTTTCTTCTTTGAGGTTCTCCAGTATTTGGTCACAGAAATATAAAGTTAACTGATACTGCTCATACTGACATTGTCACGTTAACTATAGCATAGGTCCCAAGTGCATACCAGCAAATGGCAGATTGAGCAGAATGTTAGGAGCAGTGATGAAAAGACACAAACATCCACTGGACAGGAGGAGGAGAAGGAGGAGGAGGAGGAAGTGGAGAAGAAGAAGAGGAAGAGAAGAAGAGGAGGAGGAGGAAGAAGTGAGAAGAAGAAGAGGAGGAGAAGAAGAAGAGGAGGAAGAAGTAGAGAAGAAGAGGAGGAAGAGAAGAAGAGGAGGAGAAGTGGAGAAGAAGAAGAGGAGGAGGAGAAGAGGAGGAAGAAGTGGAGAAGAAGAAGAGGAGGAGGAGAGAAGGGACTCATTCAGTCAAGTGCAAAAATCCATGAGGGTGGCTGAGTTGATGATGCCCACCTATATCCCAAAGCTCCTGGTTGTCTGGTCTAGCTGGCAATCTAAACTGCTCTTCCTTTTCAGTACCTCCTGCCAGCACATCATCCTTTTTCTCTCCCGCCACTTCCCTGTCTCTGCTCAACTTCACTGAGCTCTGCGCTGGTCCCTGAGTATGGAACAGATGCTTACACGAGGGCCTTTGCATATTCTCTTCCCTCTGTATCGACTGCATCCTGCCCAGATGTTGTTCATTCCATCTGGTCCCTGTTTATATGTCACCAACTCAGAGATATCTTTGCCTAAAGCTGCTTTCCTTCCTCACTTCTCTCCATCACTTTAGCCTGCTTAATTCTTTGTTCTAGATATCAGGAAGAGCACACTTTACTGCACTCCTTCTTCACCCAGTGGCTCTGCTGCTCCCTTCTTCTGAGAGTTCCCCCAATAAGTCCTGGGTGTCAGGAGTTCTATCTCTGCCTTAGCCACTGCCTCTGGGAGCCAGGTTTACACTGAGGGAAGAGAAGGAGGAAAGTTCTTTGAAAGACATTGCCTGCTCTTTGGATATATACCCACTTGTCCAGAACAAACCTTTGTAAAATAGCCAATGAAACTGTTAAGAATTGAACAAGCACTTCTAAAATAATCAAAGCCTAGAATGTTCATGTTCATTTACATGATCTTTGCTTTTTAATGCCAAATGTCTGGTTCCGGAGATGTGATGAGGCCTCCCAGAATCTTGTTTACCTAACTAAATGTGGGAGGCGGTGGTATGGAGCCCAAGGAGATCACGTGAGCTACAGCAAACAGTCAACAGATGCATGCTATTTATTTTGTTTTTTAGTCTTTTCATATGTTTTCATAAGCTGTGCAGTCATTTTGTTTATAGGTTACCCCAAAGCAGGCTTCGCAGAGGCATGACTCCTACATTAACAACAGTTTGTTGTCTGCAAGACAAGGCGGCATCCTTTTGAGGCAAGCATATACACTGTGAGAGCCTATGAAAACAAGGTGTACCATGGTCACTGCCTCTTCCTTCTGTACCTCACAGCATCTTCACAGCCAAAACTTGGGTTCAATAAACTCTGTAATCTCTATGGAGATGTGCCTGTTACTTTAAGTTACACACAGCCATCATGGTGACAAATGCTTGTAATTTCAACACCAGAGAGCCCAAAGCAGGAGAATGGTGAGTTCAAGACCAGCCTGGGCTACATAACAAGACCCTGTCTCAAATAAATAAATACACAGACAGACAGACAGACAGACAGACAGACAGACAGACAGACAGACAAGCAATCAAGCAAAAGGCTAACAAATACAGTTGTGGCTAAAACACTCTTACCCATGTAAAGAGATGGCCTAGTAGTTAACAGTGTTTGCTGCTAGGACCTAAGTTTTAGGTTCTCCACATCCAGGTCAAGTGGCTCACAATCACCTGAACTCTAATCTCCTGAGAATCCAACACCCTCTTCTGACCTCCAAGAGCAACCACTAACATGTGCACACATATACAGAGAAAGAGAGAGATATGCAAAAATAAAAATAAAATAAAAACATCTCTGTGTCCTTTTGTCCCTCCTGTGTTCAAAAGCCTACGCATATAGAATTATCTATGCATAAATTAATCAGCATGTTCAAAGACTCAGATTTTGAGACAAGGGTTCTAAAGTAAACATGCAGAAGTAATCTTCAGCACTGAAAGGGTTGATTCAGCATATTTCTCCTCTCAGAATTTCACATACAGATAATCAGGCAAGAATCAAACATTTGAATCTCAACAGCCTGCCCACTGAAAGGTTCTGAACACAATTCAGACCCCATAGACCTAAGGCAACTGCTTTAGCATGCTAATTCAGCTATAAATGCAGCAATGACCGAGACAAAAGAAAAATGTGAAAAAATAAAAGTAATACAGAAATTCTGTTCTTGGAGAAAGTTTTACATTGTGGTCATGAAATACATGCAAATTTCTTTTTCTGAAAACACATTTTCAGGCTGGAGAGATGGCTTAGTGGTTAAGAGCACTGGTTGCTCTTCCAGACGTCCTGAGTTCAATTCCCAGCAACCACACGATGGCTCACAACCATCTGTGGTGAGATCTGATGTCCTCTTTTGGTGTGTCTGAAGACAGTGTACTCACATAAGTAAAATAAATAAAATCTTTTTTAAAAAAAAAAACAAAAAACCCCACATTTTCTTAAATGTAAGCCCCTCCCTTCCTTCCCAGGGTGGGCTAGGATCTTCAGGCACAGGTATTTGGGGAATTCTGTGCCCATAAGCCCCTTCAAGTACATTAGCTCATTTTTATTTCTGAGCAGGAACAATATCAGGTTCCCCAAGATTCTTCCACTGATGTTGGAGATGGGTACAGGGCTGGAAGACAGGGCCTCACATATGGTAGGCAAATGTTCTACCACGAAGCTGTATCCCTAGACCTGTGGACTCCTTTTGGAAGTAACAGGCATTTCATTTCTCTGGAACATGAGTTCTGAATTACATGTTGTGGTTCATGATCATGGTGTTTTAGGTTGAACAGATGTTAGACATGGTGTGTGGCACCATCAGTGAGCATGTGCCTCCATTGCTGTTCCTCTTTCTAGGAATCTTTTCTCTTTCTAGGATCCCTTCTCTAGGATTACTTCTCTAGGAGTTACCTTATAAATGGAAAGTTAAAAAATAAGCACTTGACCCAACTGATAATTTTGAGACAAAAATCCTAACACTTCTGCCAAGGAGTCGATGTACTTGCAATCAGGTGGATCAGATGTTTGATTTAAAGCCAGCTCTGGTGACACAGACCTGTAATCCCAGCACTGGGGAGATAGAGGCAGGAGGATTTTCTCAAGTTCTGAGTTGACCTGTGCTAGATAGCAAGTTCCAGCACTATACAGATATTTTAAAGACATAAAATAAAAATAAAATAAAGTATTCATCATTTGACCTTCAGACAAATGAGGCTTTTAGAAAAACGAAAGCATTCTTCCAGAATTGCTCAGGGATTAGGAAAAAGAAAAAGATTAATGAGAATGTTATGAAATGTTCAATTTAGGTCCCTAGAATATTTTTCTCTGCATAATGTTTATCTAAACATACTGTGACAGGTTAGGTGCATGTCACGTCTGTTATTCCATTACCCAGAAAGCAGAGGCAGCCAAGGCTACGTAGTGAGACCCTGTCGTGAAAGAGACAGAAAAACACATAGACACACACAGAGAAAGCATGTTAATATTATGTTGATGCAAATATATTTTTAAAAATTGCCCATGGCAGACGTCATACAGACCTCAAGAAAAGGTTTCTGCATGTCTGCCTTAGCCAAATGAGAGATGCACCAGTGGGGTCGTGAGCTTCCCAAATGGTCCCTCCTCCCAGGCTGCAGCTCTCTGTGGCTGCTTTTGTTTGAGTTAAGAAGTTATGAATGCATCAAGCAAGCTTCCCCACATGGGTATCAAAGCCTCAATTCTCTGCTTTTAGTTTGAATTCCCTGTGATGAAGCCCCTCTGAGACAAAAGAAAGGAAACGAAGAAGAGTATAGTATGAGTGAAAAGAAAGCTCATTTACAGAAAGGAACAGTGTTTAAGGAGCCGGGCCTTTATATCTCTCCTTTCCCCTGCTGCTCTGGTTAATGGCTGTCCCACACTATTTGGCAAAGCCTTCCACCAGCCAAGAGTAAATGGTTTACAGTACGGTGGAGCATGTGGAGGCTGGAGAGATGGCTCAGCTTTTAAGACCACTTCCTGCTCTTCTGCTCAGAGGACCCAAGTTAAATTCCCATCACCCACACAGGGCAGCTTAAACTGTCTGTAACTACAATCCTACAAAGAGCTGATGTCTTCTGCTGGCCTCCAGGGGCACTAGTCACACAAATGATACACAGATGTTCATGAAAGCAAAACATCCATATACATTAAATAAATAAACAATAAATTTTAAAGAGCATGTGCATAAAATCACAGCGTTTATGAACAGAGACAAATGTTCAAGACAAGGGAAATATCCAAAGGAAACCCAAAAGGAAAAATTTACCAGGTAAATTGCCAGGTCCCTCATAGAGGTCAAAGGACTTTGCCATGCCTGCATTTTCTCTCCAACAACATCCAGATACTCCCTAAAGTTGGGGGTGGCCCGCAAACAACATCACCAGGAATGACAGGTGGCAGAGTCCAGCTGTCCTTTCTGCAGCATGTGTACCCACACCCCAGCTCCTGCCAAATGCATCCGTGCTGTGTTTGATGGTGGCGTGCCAACATCGATTCCAGCAGGCAGAGCTGGAGGACAACAAATAATTATGATGAAGGCTTATGGAGGAGAATGACAGACTCACGACACTGCCTTTTCCAAGGATGCTAGCCTGAAAACAAGAACAGGGATTCACGTGTACAGCTCAACATCAAGCATAGGCACCAGTTCACTTTTCTTTAGACTATCTGCACACACATACATACACACACACAATGAGAGAGAGAGAGAGAGAGAGAGAGAGAGAGAGAGAGAGAGAGAGAGAGAGAGAGAGATGCAAAAAGTGTACATGCATGCAAGATAAGCAAGAAAGTTCCAGAACAGGTTGCCTTGGAGCCTCAGTCAGCCTGTGAAAGCTGCTAATCAGATTAACATATGCTACTGCTTTCTTATTTTCTCTCTGACAAATGACTGACTGCCTTGTTATGTAAGTCAGCTAGATGGTAAATTTCATTGTAAAGTTTAGTCAAACTGACTCAGAGATCACTGCCTGCTAGTTACCAGGTCATCAGTCCTGGAACTCAAAAGCTGTGTGTTGCACATGCATAATAAACATAACTCTATTTGGGTATTTACCTTGGGGAGAATGCTCCAAATCACCTGTGAAGGCAAAGGAAATGCTTCCAGTCTGGCACCACTGACAACTGCATTAGCATAGAAACGCCTTGGGTGACACATTTTATAATGCTAAGAAGTGGGAGACTAATGGTGTTGAGGAGGTCAAGAGAGAGAAAACTCCTGTCCTTTCTGGCAGGAAATCAATGGATAGCACAAGCCTTCCCTCCCCTGCACACTCAGGTGACTTATACAATGATGTAATCTAGAGAGAGAGGGAGAACAGGGCAGGCAGCTTCACCACTCCTTCCAAGCCAAATCACAGGGCTTTTGGGATTCATAATCCCTTCCTGAGGACCTCCAGAGAGATTGGGGGGGGGCAGGGAGTGCACCCTGCATCTCTCTAGCAATGATTATGGTTCTGTCGTTTAGACATCCCCCCCCCCCCCCCCCCCCCCGTCCCATCTCCAAGAACTCCAAGAACAGGAGGGCAGGCAGCATCTTCTTGGAGTTCTTTAGCTCTGATGACCAGTCAGGTCTCAGACTTGTCTCTAATGAGATCTGAACAAAAACCTCCTCTGCAGAGCATAAACTTGCAAATTGTGTGCAGGCCTGCCCTGTTCTTAGTGTCGCTGTGGTACTGAGCTCCACCTACCAAAAGATGACACAGCTCTCATCAAGGATATCAACATCTATGCGCAGCAGACAGCTTTGTCAAATGAGTTGGATTCTTTCTAGATCCTTGCAACAACAAAGACATATAGGTTCCCAACAAGACTCTGTTGGAGAAACTTACCTTAATAAAACAAAGCAATTAGATCGGAAAAAAAAATATATCTTTTTCTCTAAGCCCTGCTATCTCTAGCACAAGCAAATCTATGGAGAGGCTAATTACAAAGTAGTGATATAAAAGCATAAATTAATACAAAGAATGTTTGGTTTTGTATTTCAAAATATTTTTTATCAAGTGCATCCCCTGTTCCTCAGTTGGGTGGAAATACTGACTTTGAGGGAATGGTTTTGGAAGGCCACATGAGGTTCTAGGTCATCTCCCTCTGTTTCTTGAGGAGTCATTTAAATGTGTGAACAAYCCCAACTACTTCAGCTTGATCCCCCGATCATTAAAACCTCTGAAAATGTTTATAATGAATTAAGACTAGTCACTGGGTAGTGAATCTAATTAGGAAAGATTCAGCTATGGCGATCCTCAAATGGCTAAGCAAATATTATCCTATATAATTGTCGTAATTCACTATTATGCTTTATACCTTGCTAGTGCCCTAGGACTAACTATCATAGGCCAGAGAAAAGTCTACTGAAAATGAAGCATCCATTTCTCTAAACATCACTTCCTGGTGCTGGGCCATAAGGAGGGATAACTTCCTCTCCAATCATGAGTCTCCATGTAGCTGCTCATTTCAGGTATACATAACCTGTTCAAATCTAAGGTTCCCATAAATCAGTTTAGTGTGTGTTTAGGGGTGAGGTGGTATTGAAAGTCAAGCCCGGGACCTCCTGCATGCTAGAAAAATATTCTACCACTAAGCTACACCCTCAGACTCCCAAACTATTTTTTTTTTTGCATTGTTAAGGATGAAACTATTTTTTTTGCATTGTTAAGGATGAAACCCAGTTTGAGGCCAGCCTCATCTACAAAACAAAACAATCAAAAGAGAAAAGATGCTTCTACTTTTTACTTTTCCAGTGGAATCTGGAACAACTCCAGATATTTGGAATATAAAATTCATTGAGATTTTAGAGTTCTTGCAGCTTTCCTGACTTAGGTGACTGTTAACACTCCCCAGGAGTGCTAACTTCCTGCTGAAGTAGGATAAGAAGCAATCAGAACAGACTGTCTGACTCTGGCTAGCCTCTGCCCCCAGGTGCCCACCCATACACTTTCTCTGTCTTGCTTTGCAAGGAAACAGGTATCTCAGCCCATGGTCTTTTAGGAGACAGGGCTGGGAGGGAAACTCTACTCTTTTACACTGCTGTATCTGCAGAGGCACTGCTGTATCCTGCAGGGTCATTCCTTCTATCCTCACATTCTCATTGAAGTCTTGTCCTCTCCATACCACAGAGCCATGTGGCTGCAACTGTGCTTGAACCTTTAGATGGAGAAATCGAGGGGACAACATTCTCCAAGAAACTTCTGGAAAGGGACAAGCTTAGTGAGGGGCTTTACAGCTAAGAAGACTTATGTAAACAAGGTACCAGATCCAGGAACTAACCTATACAAAGATCAGGAGAAGGTGGGTACCCAGCCCACAGAGATGCAGTGAGTACATCTTTGCATCACTTTTTTCATTCTCATTGGGCTTTCAACAGACTGTGTGATMTTGATTCTAGCAATCTCTTCTCGAAGCAGCCTCACAGACATACATAGAAATATCTGTATCTATTGACATTCCTTGTTAAGTGAGCATACGATATTACTCCAGACACCACAGGATTAGACCAACAGGTCTCAGAGTCTAGATATAGAGCCATGCCTGTATGAGATGTGACGTGTGCGCAGGGATGCGACAGGGGGCGCTCTAGAGCAGCAGCAAACAGCAGTGCTGTGCTCACAGCCCTCTACACCCATCTGAGTGCAACTCAGCAACACACAAGTCTTCACAAATAAAGCTCTTGAGCAGTTTGGAAGAAGAGACCGTTAAGACCCCTCCCCTCGCCCCCAGGGTCCCTGGCTGTCTCCTCCTGGGGTTGGCATCCTTGTGGTCCCTTAAATGAGGGCAGCATTTAGCAAGAGAATTGGATCTCAGTATAAAAATAAGTATGAAATTCCTCAAAAATCTAAAAGTAGAACTACCATGCGATCCAGCTGCCCCACTCTGGGTCTATACCCAAAGGAACTCAAGTCATATCCATGTTTACTACTGGCACACTTGCTATAGCCGAGAATGGAGGAAGCGAGTTTCCCATTAATAGAGGAATGAATAAAAGCAATGCGGTGCACACAGAAGAATTTTATTCAAGTGTTAAAAAAAAAAAGAATAAAATTAAAGCATCAGGAAAAAAGATGATACTGGGGAAGGAACAGGAAAGACAGGGGAACTGGGAGGAAGAAAGATAAGTATTTCAAGTTTTCTTTCTTTTGTAGAATCTTGGTATACGTATATGTTATGAATGATGACAAGAGCTACTTAGGAGAAGAAAGGTGACTGTCAGGAGGAAGAGTACACGGCAAAAAAAGGAGTGGGGGTCAATACAAGGAAAGGAAGATGAGATGCTTTATAAAATCTTCATCATCAAGTCCATTATTTTGTACACTAAGTAAAAATAATAGTAACAAAGGTTCCAAAGCCAAGCCTTCTGACATAGAAAAGATTTTCAGATTACTTAACTGCTAAAAGGAGAAAATCCATGAAATATCAATAATACAAGGAAGAATTTTTTTTTTTAGAAAAGAAGTCAGTAGCAATCAGAACCCCCCCCCCCCACAAAGCAACATTTGTGTTAAGGAAAAATAAGCCTGAAATGATTAATAGGAAGAAAGACAGCAAGCCTGGGTATGGAGGTCAGAGGACAACTGTCAGGCGTCAATTCGGGCTGGCACCTAGAGAGCCAGGATCTCTTGTGTTGCTTCTGCAGCTCCACTGTGCACTGTAGCTGTTGAGCTGTGAGCTCCCATGATTCTCTCACGGGGACTGCACATGAGCCTTCTGGCACCGAGTGAAACCTGTGGCGTCAGGCTTGCATGCCTGGTACTTTCAGAGGAGTTTATCGCCTCCCTGGACCTTCCAGGAACATCTTTCTTTGCCTTTTTATGACATGGAGGTAGGGAGTGGCGTCGTAAGTGTTCAGATTCTTTCACACTGTGCTGGAAGTCCTCAGCCTGCTGCCCTCTGTTCTCTTTGTATCTGTTAAGCTACATTAAGCAAGTGAGAAGAAAATGCATTGAGCCCTACATCCCTCTTCCTGTTGCCTAGAAACAACAAAAGATACCATCTTGGGTCATGGGACCCAAACTATCCACTTAAGGGTGATCAAGGAAAGAGCTAGCTAGAAGAAACCTGGCTCCCCGTGGTAGCCTTGACCTATCCAACTCTATTTTTTTTAAATATGAAAAACTGAAAATATTGGTAATTAAGCCACTTTTTTTTGTTTCTGTGACAGTTCATAGCAAACTGTCTGTGTACACCCAGACACAAAATTTCAAAATTGTCTATGTGGAGAATAAATAGAAATATGCTTGTTAAAGGAACATAAAATGCATAGTTTGTCATTCGTTTCTAAATTAAAATGATTCACATTCTATCATCACATACGTCATTGTGATATACATCTCCCCAACTTCTCCACACCCCCTGCACTCCATTCCCAGCCACGGGTACAGGATCAACCCAGGGTCTTGCACTGCACATGCTAAGCAGATGCTGCCTTTAGGTCATGTCCCTGGCCTGCTGACTTTTAAAAATTTGGTGCTTGACTGGTACCCAAGGAACACCGGTGTTACTCAGAGAGTACTGTTCGAAACCCAAGAGAATTGCTATCCACTCTCTAACATGCGACACTCCACTTCATGCTATGACACTAGATGGAAAAGCTTCCTGTTTTGTACAGTGTCAGTTACGCAAAGAAGTGCACACTCAGACGAAGCATGACTTAGAGGAAGGCTGTGTACAAGAAAAGTGGTGTCATCCCCAGACGTGCATTGGCAAACTCATATTTTAATTTTTCCTTCTGTCTTGTCCTTTTTTTTCCCCCTAATTTTTGAACAGCTGGCTTGTGTTTGCAACATCATTTCAAAATTTCACACCATGGAAATTCCTTTCCCATTATTGTGTGTGAACTGAGGGGTGTGTGCTTTGGCCAAAGGCCAAGGGACTTTCCCAACAGGCAGGCCAGGGGTTCAGGTAAGCACCTAAACCGTAAGCTCCCAGGAAGCCAACTCTTCCTTTACTTAAGAGAGAAAAGTTAAGTCGTTTCATTTTTGGATGACTTTGTGCTTCCTGCTTTGAACTGCGTGGGCAGCTTATGCCACTGAACATTTGTGGCTTGTCAGGACAGACAGAATCTGCAGGGGACAAATCTGCAAGAGTATGTATGACATCAGGTCTGCTGCAACCTAAGCCAATTTAGGTAAATAGAAAGTGCTGGCTGGGAATCAGACAGGCGGTGCAGCACCCAAGGCGCGAGCCCTGCGCTCCCGACCACAGTGGTGTGTGTGGTGGACTGGCTGGTGGGGCCAACAGTGATTTAATACACATCTCTACACACTAAAAGACCTCAATAAATGTTGTTGACTGACTGCCCAACTGGCTTTGACCTCCCCTGAAAAAAAGGGTGGGGGCACTAAATAAACCTAAGGTATTATCATAATAATACCTGTTGGCCAAGAATGTCCTCAAGATGAATGAAAGCCTTTTGAAGGGCAAAATGGGTTTCTTTGCAGAATGACACTAGGTGAATACTAACTTCAACATCATGTGAATGGGAGCTTCTATTGCTTCAACTCTGCCCTTTGCTGTACGGATACCAGCCGGCTAGAAAGGCAAACACTCTCCTCCGACAGCGGAGTCAAAAGCTGACCTATCTTGACACTTGTGATTTGCTCTGCTATGATTGACTTGGAGCCCTAGAATGGAATGGATCTTGGACACTTTGTCATCCACCCAGGGTAAGACTGCCCTGGATGCTTCTAGAGCTGGGTCCCGACTTCTCTACCCTTTCCCCCAACCCAGCCCCAGGAAGAGAAATTCTCTACAGTCCTCTACCACTCCCAGGAAACCATGCCAGTCAGCCTCCTTTGTGCTTGACCCTAGCCCTCCAGGAAATGATTACTCAATTTCTTATTGTTTAGTCTTTTTGAAGAATGAAGACCAATWCTCCAAAACTCCATACTAGTATTGAAATTCAGACATGCATGTTAATTCTCCAACTTGTGGCTTTACAACTTGATTGTTGTATTGGATTCCAGATCAACTCTAGTTCTTCATATGCATTAATCTTTTTCTAATCTATTTTTGGTCCTTCTATCTTGAGCCTATTTTCAATTCAAGCCACAATTTACAGCTATTGAAGAGAAA
>BDUI01003242.1:9073-20813 GCA_002335545.1 Apodemus speciosus | reverse complement strand
TTTTTTTGTGGTGACCTGGTTAGGCCACCAGCTGCAAGATGGTGGCTGGATTCAGGGCTCAGTCTAGCCACGGGACTCCCTACAGGAGTATAGCTTCCCTGTTTGGACTGCTGGAGCCTAGATGGTGGGGATCCCCCCAGGGCGTAGAACCCGAGTCTGTCTGGGCTACAGGAACCACTGTTCTATTCAGATCCTGAGCGCAGTTTACTGCCTGGCTGTTTGCGACCCCTGCGATCTTAAACTCGGTATAACTCGGGTCAACACCGGTACCTGGTCCTTCCGTCTGGCCCAAGCAACAGCGAGGCAGGCTGTGGTGGCGGGCAGTGCAAGGAGAGAAGAACTTTAATACATGGCTGAGAAACTGTTTTTGTGATGTTTTGGTGAAGAACAGGGCTGCTTTTTGCCATTGTCTGAAGAGACCTAGGGCTAAGGTACAGAGATTTATATTGATTGCATCTGCCAAGGCAGTCTAAAAGAAGCCCAACAAAGACTTTGTTCTCTGGTTAACTCTGATGAAGAGAATTTTGAACAACCATTGCAAGCTGAGAAAGTACAAAATATATAGTTTGAGTATTAAAGGGACTCCAGGAAGTGAAATGGAGCTGAATTCAAGGATATTAAATTGAATTAAGGGAGTGGTGACCTTGGGGCAAGATTCCACCCAGCTAAATTTAGGTCCAGGCTTGGTAGTACAAGCAGATCTCTGAGTTCAAGGCCAGCCCAGATCAGAGCAAATTCTAGGTGAGGAAAAACTTAAATCCAGGCTTGGTGGACCACACCTTTAATCCCAATGCTTAGGAGACAGGCATGCAGGTCTCTTGAGTTCAAGTCAGTCTATGGAGCAAGATTCAGGACAGCCAACTTAGGCAGTGAAGGAGCTGAGAAAAAGGAAGCCAGTGATAACATAATAGAACAAGGGGGCCAATGTTCCAACTCCTGCAAGCAGCAGAATTCAGCACCTTCGGCCATGTGTCTCTGGCCATGTGTCTACTGGGACAATTGATGCTGGTTAGCTGGGGCTAAGAAATTAGTGGTGTTTAAGAAAAGATCAGCATCACTGAGGTAAAATCTTCGGGAAGTGTTTTCTGAGAGAACAAAGAAGTTGTATTCCAGAGAGAGCCAAGGTTGTACCTCATGCTGCAGCAACGTGTAAGAATCATTCAGGTGGTACTGGTTTTGAAGGCATGAAGGCATCATGAAGAACAGCTGAGGTTTGGCACTGTGAGAGACCATGGAAGGCCATTGGTGAAGGTGCACCCTCAGTTGTAATTGACAGCCCAGGACTGAAGGGGTCATGCAAAGGAGTTGAGACTTGGTACCATGAAGAGAGTCTATGAGAGGCTTTGGTGAAGCGTAGTTGCAATGAAAGACCCTAGCATATTGGAGATGCCAATACCATGGGATGACCACCAAGAACAGCAGTAGCAGTGGAGTGGATCAACATGAACTTAGAGTGTTACAGAGAGCAGAGCTGGAGAAGTGACATCAGCTCTTTGGAGATGCACAGAGATCATGTGTGGATCTCAAACATTGGAACAAGAAGCTGTGAAACTGAAGTTGACTTGGGTACCCCAAGACATTAAAGATGCCAGAGCCACAGGATGCCTGCCAAGGAAAGCTGCTGACAGGGAGTGGATCCAGCCCAGGAGAAAGAACCTTGTTGCAGTCAACAAAGAAGAAAAGGGAGTTGAAGATCTGAAGACTTCTTTGCCAACAGATATGGAGATGCAGAGTTTGGACTTTGCCCAGCTGGTTTCCTGTCTTGCTTGAGGGATTACAGTTAAGTGATTGGATGAATCTCAGAAGAGACCTTGAACTTTGGACTTTTAACACTATTAAGACTGCTATAGACTACAGGGACTTTTGAAGTTGGACTAAATGTATTTTACATTATGCTATGTTTAAGTATGGCCCCCATAGACTCGTGTTTGAACAAGCCTATGGGGGCCAGGGAGTGGAATGTGGTGGTTTGTATATGAGTGGCCCAGGGAGTGACCCTATTAGGAGGTGTGGCCTTGTTGGAGTAGGTGTGTCACTGTGGGTGTGGGCTTAAGACCATCACCCTAGCCGGGTGTGGTGGCACACACCTATAATCCCAGCACTTGGGAGGCAGAGGCAGGAGGATTTCTGAGTTCGAGGCCAGCCTGGTCTACAGAGTGAGTTCCAGGACAGCCAGGACTACAGAGAAACCCTGTCTCAAAAAACCAAAAAAGGAAAAAAAAGACCGTCACCCTAGTTGCCTGGAAGTCAGTCTTCTACTAGCAGCCTTCAGATAAAGATGTAGAACTCTCAGCTCCTCCTGCACCATATCTGCCTGGATGCTGCCATGTTTCTGCCTTGATGACAATAGACTGAACCTCTGAGCCTATAAGCCAGCCCCAGTTAAATGTTGTCTTTTATAAAACTTGCATTGGTCATGGTGTCTGTTTACAGCAGTGAAACCCTAACTAAGACACCGTATTTTCTGTGGTCAAGGATATTGTCTGATTATGGCCTTTATCTTACTCACTCGGGACTAGAAAGAACTAGGAAAGTAAGCCCCTCAGCACCAGCTGCCAATGACCACAGGAGCCCATATACCCTGACTTATACTCCTTCTTCCTTAGTAGGGACAACTCAGGAGCCTACTGCCCTCTGTATCCCAGAGGCCCAAGCATAACCTAGCCTCAGTTGTCCATAGTCATCTCCTGCTAGGTGCTGGGCCCTTTCTTCATACACCCTACCTCATGTGCTTCCTGTCTAGACTTTCTTGAGCCAAATGCCCTGCTTACTTTCCAATGAGTCCTTATGTAACAGTGCACTTCTGAAGAATCCAAGACTAATATTCACCTTTGACTCCCAGTTTCACATTTTCATTTCTTTATGTTTTTCTGTCTCTGTTGGTTTGGAATTTTCAGGAGAGACAGTTAGAGGCCTAACCTACCACAGAGGTCAACTTCACTTAGAACCAGACTGTCTCTATTTGTGCCTAGTAGAAGACTTGAAAGAGTGTTCTGTTCCATCCAGAAACTCACCTTCGCTATTTGAATTAGTATTAGGTCCTACATGGTGACCTCTAAGTTAATGTGAAGTGTATTTATGTCATTTTCTGAGCTGGACTGAAGTGAACAAACCTCTGTATAAGCTCAGAGTTCAGAACTGGATGTGGGTCACCCAGGGAGAGCCAGGACTTCACCTCTGGGACTGAGATGATCTGCAAGGGACCAACAGCTGAGGGCAACTTGTGGTCTATAATCCTCATGGAAGGGTTGCTTGTACAGAAGTTCCCCCATGGCCCCAGGCAGTGATTTACCTTCTGTTTAACTTAGGGTCCAATTTTCCTTCTCCCCACCCTGCTAACGAAGAGCCTTTCCAAATCTGTCCTGGCTTATCTCCTCTGCTGGTAATTTCAGCGTTCAAGAAGAACCAAAGCCTCTAGGTGCAAGCTTCTCTGGGTGTCTGTCTAGTTTCCTACAAGCTGGCCAGCATTCCCCAAAAGCTCTTCCTTTAGCACCTAGAACTGAGTTACTTCCATTGCCTTTGAACAGACATTTTCCTGCACATGGGGCCCTTAGTCCTTCCCTGTGGTAGGTAATAATAATAGTACCGCCACACCAGGCCTCTGCACCACTCCTTCCAAGTATCCGCTAAAGCATGACTCTTAAACTTGAATAGTTAACCAAATATATTTATGTATAAGAAACTCCAAATTTCATAATGCCAGTTTACAATGATAAAGTATTATCCCAATATTTATTTCTTTCTTTCTTTCTTTCTTTCTTTCTTTCTTTCTTTCTTTCTTTCTTTCTTTTTTCTTTTTTTTTAGACTGGGCCATCATACCTTGTTTATTGTGCTGTTTAGTTTTCATTAACCTAACACAAAGTAGGCTAGCCTAGGAAGAAGGAATGTCAATAGAAGAATTGCCTCTGTCGGGTTGGCTGGTGGGGTCATCTGTGGAGGTATTTTCCTCATTGCTAATTGATGTAGAGAAGGCTAGCCCACTAAGGGCAGTGTCATCCCTTAGCAGGTGGGCCTGTGCTGTGTAATAAAGATGGGGGAACAGTGAAGGAGAAGCAGGAAGCAGCATTTCTCCAAGGCCTCTTCTCCAGCTCCCGACTCCAGTTCCTGACTTGAGTACCTCCCTGGCTTCCTTCAGTGAAGGAATGTTCCTAGGAGTTGTAAGCTGAAATAAACCCTTTCCTCCTTAGGTTGATTTTTTGTTGTTGTTGTTGTTTTTTTGTTTGTTTGTTTGGTTTGGCTTTTTCAAGACAGGGTTTCTCTGTGTAGCCTTGGCTGTCCTGGAATTCACTCTAGACCAGGCCAGCCTCGAACTCAGAAATCTGCCTGCCTCTGCCTCCCAAGTGCTGGGATTAAAGGCATGCACCACCACTGCCCAGCCTTAGGTTGATTTTTGTCATTTTTTTTTTATTGAATATCGTCTTCATTTACATTGCCCAAGGTAAAACCTTTCCCGATATCCCCCCTCCCCTAAGTTCCCTAAGCCCCGCTTTCCCCCTTCCCCCTGCCTCCACATATATGTCTCTCCACCCAACACACTCCCTCCCCCCCTCAGTTACCCTTTGTTCCGGCCTCTGTTGAGCCTTTACCTGACCATCCTCCCACTGATGCCCAACAAGGCCTTCCTTTGCCAGATTTTTGGCTGGAATCATGTGTGCCCCTTGGTTGATGGTTCAGTCCCTAACCTCTCCAAAACACCAGAAATACGACTGAAGCCAACCCCCTCATTCCCTTAGCTCCTCGTCCTCTCTCCTCTCCAGTCACTGGCATCTCACTGCCTCAAGGTGAATGGATAGGAAATATCTTGCAACGCTTCCCTTTCATACTGGCAAACTTTTCCTTCCTTTTGAGGCTAGTTTTCTTACCAGCCCTCAGGCAAGAGGTACCTAACCCTCCCAGCCCAGGACTGGTAATCCTGGGCTGCTATCTGAGAGACACATGACCTTGTTACTGTGGTCTGCCATCACGTGGTGGTTATCTTTCTTTCAAGTCACTCTCACCACAGTGACCTCTCTGACTATATTTGTGGCACTCATGAATCTTCATTAGGTACATGGCTATTTCACAAGTGATGAATGTGGCCTGAGTTACAGACAGATATGCCTTCAAATGAAAGCTAAGGTTACAGTGACGTTGGGGCTACTATTGAAAGAAATGGGGACCATTCAGTATAAAGCTTCTGTGTGGTATAGAGCAGCGTTTCCTATGATTCTTCATCAGAGACTTTTCTTGTTATAGTCACTTAGTTCCAAGTGTGTGGTGCATGTAAGGCCTTTGACCCCACAAGGGTCTTTAACCAGTGATGAGTAATTTGAGCCTCAGCTACTATCCAGAACCGCCTTTGAGATCAGTCTGAGCTCTTCGTGGTGGAACTTTACTCAAAAGGACTCCTTGAGGGGGTGGGATGCTTGGTTGCCTGACTCTCCTCACCATCTTGGACCACCACTTGGTGAGGACTCACCTCACCANGGTTGGCTGGTGGGGTCATCTGTGGAGGTATTTTCCTCATTGCTAATTGATGTAGAGAAGGCTAGCCCACTAAGGGCAGTGTCATCCCTTAGCAGGTGGGCCTGTGCTGTGTAATAAAGRTGGKGGARCAGTGAAGGAGAAGCAGGAAGCAGCATTTCTCCAAGGCCTCTTCTCCAGCTCCCGACTCCAGTTCCTGACTTGAGTACCTCCCTGGCTTCCTTCAGTGAAGGAATGTTCCTAGGAGTTGTAAGCTGAAATAAACCCTTTCCTCCTTAGGTTGATTTTTTGTTGTTGTTGTTGTTTTTTTGTTTGTTTGTTTGGTTTGGCTTTTTCAAGACAGGGTTTCTCTGTGTAGCCTTGGCTGTCCTGGAATTCACTCTAGACCAGGCCAGCCTCGAACTCAGAAATCTGCCTGCCTCTGCCTCCCAAGTGCTGGGATTAAAGGCATGCACCACCACTGCCCAGCCTTAGGTTGATTTTTGTCATTTTTTTTTTATTGAATATCGTCTTCATTTACATTGCCCAAGGTAAAACCTTTCCCGATATCCCCCCTCCCCTAAGTTCCCTAAGCCCCGCTTTCCCCCTTCCCCCTGCCTCCACATATATGTCTCTCCACCCAACACACTCCCTCCCCCCCTCAGTTACCCTTTGTTCCGGCCTCTGTTGAGCCTTTACCTGACCATCCTCCCACTGATGCCCAACAAGGCCTTCCTTTGCCAGATTTTTGGCTGGAATCATGTGTGCCCCTTGGTTGATGGTTCAGTCCCTAACCTCTCCAAAACACCAGAAATACGACTGAAGCCAACCCCCTCATTCCCTTAGCTCCTCGTCCTCTCTCCTCTCCAGTCACTGGCATCTCACTGCCTCAAGGTGAATGGATAGGAAATATCTTGCAACGCTTCCCTTTCATACTGGCAAACTTTTCCTTCCTTTTGAGGCTAGTTTTCTTACCAGCCCTCAGGCAAGAGGTACCTAACCCTCCCAGCCCAGGACTGGTAATCCTGGGCTGCTATCTGAGAGACACATGACCTTGTTACTGTGGTCTGCCATCACGTGGTGGTTATCTTTCTTTCAAGTCACTCTCACCACAGTGACCTCTCTGACTATATTTGTGGCACTCATGAATCTTCATTAGGTACATGGCTATTTCACAAGTGATGAATGTGGCCTGAGTTACAGACAGATATGCCTTCAAATGAAAGCTAAGGTTACAGTGACGTTGGGGCTACTATTGAAAGAAATGGGGACCATTCAGTATAAAGCTTCTGTGTGGTATAGAGCAGCGTTTCCTATGATTCTTCATCAGAGACTTTTCTTGTTATAGTCACTTAGTTCCAAGTGTGTGGTGCATGTAAGGCCTTTGACCCCACAAGGGTCTTTAACCAGTGATGAGTAATTTGAGCCTCAGCTACTATCCAGAACCGCCTTTGAGATCAGTCTGAGCTCTTCGTGGTGGAACTTTACTCAAAAGGACTCCTTGAGGGGGTGGGATGCTTGGTTGCCTGACTCTCCTCACCATCTTGGACCACCACTTGGTGAGGACTCACCTCACCAWGTTAGAGGTAGAAGTACCTGCCTTGGTAAATCATGTGCTCATGGTTCCTTCCCTCATTCTCCACCCCTGAAATCTTGACAGAGATGCTAATTGTATGGTAATTGTATGATGTAAAAGAGCTATGGGTCATGCATGCTGTAGCGCAATTTAAAATACAAGATCATTCTTTACGACTCTACTTGGGAAGCCACCAAGACACACTTTTGGATGAAAAGGCAAGTTAAAAAGTGATAGGTGTGCTTCAGTACTATTTAAGAAAAAGACAAGCAGGGTGAGGCTATTAGAAAAAAAAATTGATTTCTTCATGCCAGCCATTCTGTGGCAGTCCTGAGTCCTTTGTTTCCAAACAACGGTCAGGGTAGGTCCTAGTCCTGGGGACTTCTGCTCCATCCTGAACTAACGGCAGAGATTTCCCATCACCAAAAGCAAGGAATGCAGCCTTTCTGGAATAGGTGGCTGTGTTGGTCAGTTGAATAGAGTGAGATCATCCCAGACACCTACAGTAAATCCAAGTGAAATGATTGTTAACAACTGAATTCTTCTCTGCCATGTGTTATATACTATGTGTCTATGTATACATGTTTGTTTGTTTGAAATAGTGTCTCTATATGCAACCAAGGCTGGCCTATAACCAGCATCCTCCTGCCTCAGCTTCCTCATATCTGATGTGTGGATCCTCAAAAAGTTTTGATCTCAAAGCAGACTCCTAAGGCTGCTCTGAAGCAGTTGACATGAGACATAAAGTCAGCTGACTCTGGTAGCTGAAGGGCCTTCTAGAAAGGTGGATAAAGGAGGTTTCTTGAAGATTCATGCCCCCTAAAAAGCATCACTTGAAGGCTGTTTGCTATATGCAAGAGTTGAAGACAGGCAAAGGCTAAGAGGTGCTGCTAAAACATCCAAACACCTGGTATTCTAAGACCATGTGACCTCAGGAATAGCAAGAAGACACTGTAGAATGGAGTGAAAAGTTTAGAAAGAGTTGGAAATAGGAGGAGGTTGAAAGTTTTTCAGGAAAAACATGTTGAATTTAACCTTTGATCATAAGAAAAGCAGTGGAACTGAAGACCGGGGCTGCTCACAACTTGTCTGCTAATTCTGAAGTTGCCTTCAGTCCAGGTCTAAACACAGCTTTTATGTTATCCACAAAGAGAATCTTTTCAAATATGTAGTGGCATTTTGACCAAATGAGGTTGTTTTTGTTCCCATTGAAAAGACGGATTGTAGAATATAGTGTATTTTAGCTCCACGTCACATGTAGAGATCTTGCATAGGAAAGAAAACGTCATTCGTGAGTTCTCAGTATGTCAGACAATGGCCTAAGCTGTGTTGTGAGCCTTATCTTCATTCCGTCTTTACCAGCACTAATGTCTTCTACCACTATTTGTCTTATAAATGAGAAACCTGAAGCTTCTTTGCAAGAAGAACTAATGTACTCTCACCTCTTAGTGTATGGGGTTTCTTAGGCTTTAGGGATCACACCCCAATAAGGAAATGGATTTCAAATTCTCGGATGCAAACAGAAATAGATTTATTTAAGACTGCATATCTTTGCCACACAAGACAAATAGAAACATTTATTCCATTCTTCTCTTCCTTATGTTTATTAAGTCTAGTGAAACAATTTGCTATCACAACACAAAACATAGATCATCAAGAGAAGTTTCATCAACCGAAGTTTGAAAAGCACTGACCTAGAATTTCTTTGTTAGCTGATTCTATACAACATAAACTAGTGCACACAAGTAAAGGATGTGTTTGTAGATCACAATTCTATGCACCTATCCTGAGTGCATTCCAGGATGGATGTATTCCACCCATTGTTTACCAGCACACAGGACCAACTTTACACCTGCACACCTCATCTTGAAAAAGCACATTATCTCACCAACATTATCTCTGTTCCAAAGAAGGAATATACACAGACATGTATCCTAGCCAGAAACAACCAACTGAGCCACACAGATGCCTCCAGAGCTAATACTGTGGCCATACCTTGCTCTTGGCCTTTCTTCTGCTTGGGAGGCAGGGTAGTGGAGGAATAAAAAGTTTCCTCCATTCATTTTAACTACAAAGACAACAAAAATATTCACATGCACTAGCCAGCGTGTGTTCACACACACACACACACACACACACACACACACACAATCAAGGAGAAGAGCCACTGTCAAATTCAAGTTGTTATTACTGGAGGGCTCACTCACCATGCAACATGAAATGGGGAGATGAAGAATCCCCAAATCCCACACTCCTTGTGTCTGGATGTGTTGTGAGTCCCGCTGTCCATGACCACAGGCTGTTTAAAATTATACTGTTTGTCATATTTAATTTTCTTCTACAATCATCAATATTAATTAACTAAAAGCACACAGAGCCTGCACTTCAATTGCCTCGCTTCCTGAGGACCACGATTAATTACTGCCAAGGCTGCTGATTCTTTAAGCTGTCCCTGCCACCCACTTTTCCTTCCTTAAAGTGGGTCAGATTTACCAACTCTGTTCACCTTTCCCTACGCCTTTTCTCAGCCTGTATGCGTTTGATCTGATTTCTGGTTTGAGAAATAGAAACTTATGTTTCTCCAGAGAAAGGCTTGCTCATTTTCACTGAAGCAAGACTCTTCAGGGTAGGTTTTGATTAATGAAGGCCAGAAATATGTGCCAAATAGTAGCTAATCAGGGGCACAGGTCACATTTCTCTGATTTTGTTTACAAAACAGAAGATGCAAGGGGAGAAAGTGGCCAGACATAAAATAAATAGTGTGAGTTCTCGCCCCATTCTTCCCAAGTCTAAACTTCTAGGCCTGTCAGGGTTGACACTTTGGCATGTAAACTTCAGAATTTTGCTATGTAGTAACAGAGTTTGTTATTCTTAAAACTCAAATGAATCATTTTCTGTGACTGTTTAAGACTTCGTTAGAAAATGGTTATGGGAGCAGAGCTTAGCAGCACTGAACTTGTCTGGTATGTACAAGCATAAGGGTTCGATCCACAGCACCAAATATACAATAAGTAACAACAACAATAATAAGTAAATAACATATTATATAATAATCATTATAATAAATAACATATTGTATAAATATATTACATATCTCATTGTAATTTATATTATATAATATAATGTATTTATTATGTATAATTATATTATATATAGCATATAATTTTAAAAATAATATAAAATGAAATACTGAGCTTTCTCTGATTTTGTAGACATTTATAGCATTCTTTAAAATAGTGGATGATGATACCTCTTCCTAGAAAGAGCCCTAGCATTTGAGAAGAGGAATACAGAAATGAAAATGATAAAAAGGATTGATTTCCAAATTTAACATGCCAAAGGAGAGGAAAGAATGAAAGATGGTCTGACTATGAGGCCTGAGGGATGGGTGTCCAGTCTTAGACTCCCACCAGGCCAGCCAGGGGTCCTCTACAATGAGCATCTATTTAGCACCTTTCTTAGAGATTCGGAAGGATGACYGCATGTTTCCCATTTAAAAGGCATAGCTAAACCCTGGGGATTTTGAAAGCACAGAACCTCCGCTAATGGACATGGCCCAGGGCTTACATCCTGCTTCCCATCTAACATCTGTGTGCCCGGTCAGGCCCCTTAGACCAAGAGAATGGCCTCCTGGGTGATTTAATAATTCGACATGAAAAAGACTGCTTATAAATAAGTTTACATTTCCCGCTGAGTTCCACCTCTAAATGTCTCAAAAGTAGATTCCCCGGCTTTATTAACCCCAATCCAACTATACTAATGAAGTTACTGTTTGAAACTCCTCCTTAATTCGCATTAATCTTCCTTGTGCATATAACAAGCATTGCATAAATAAGAATCGAAAGGTGTTTTGCTTCCCTTATGGAGGTTCTGACATGAAAGGAAGGCACTCTTTCCAGAAGCAATGCTTCATTCATATTTTCACAGTGGGAAGACAGTCTTAACACTATCASGGAAAACACCGCAGCTGGATTAAAGTCGGCAGCTGACACCTTCCATTTTTCTCACCCCCGAGACTTCAGATTTAATTCATAAACTATTGTCTCTTGTTGTACATGTTAGAAAATATTTGAACGGTATGCCAAGGTCGATGGGAATTCGCTGTGACGTCTAAGACTTCAGTCGAAGTGGTTCTCAGCTCTTTTCGCACACCTTGGCTAGCAGTGCCCAATGTTGTGACGCGTGCATTTTTCGGAAGAGCATTCCTAGTCCCAGGTTTTCAAAAGAGGCCTGGGATTCTTCCTGGGAGAAGAGGCAAACTTCATTGAAAATTCAATAAACAGGCTTTGTCTGGTCACTTTCTCATCCTTTTGATCCTCGCATTTTGGTTCTTAAATGTATATTAGGATGAGGATTAGAGCTTTCGACCTGGGCTCTGGGTCAGACCGCCACCCAGGGCCCACCTGGATTCCCTAAGCATCTTCCTCACAGAGCAATGGGAAAGGGGTCTCTCTGCTGAGGCTGTGATTTGGCCCTTTCCCCATACTTGGAAATGACCTATCAGTGTTGTAAACTGATCTTGCCATAGATGCCCTGTCCTCTCCAGGCAACCCGGGAGGTCCCGGTCTCCGGGAAACACGCCCAGGTGGAAGTGGGGTGTGGGCGAGCTAACAATGCACTGTGGGGGAGCTTTGCTTGGCAACACTTGCTGCGGGGGCCAGGATGCCTGGGGGGGGGGGCTATTTCCACAGTTCCTGGTCGCATGACGACCTGCAGAACTC
>BDUI01003241.1:87567-101474 GCA_002335545.1 Apodemus speciosus | reverse complement strand
AACTCTGTAAAGGGGGCTTTTTTTTTTTTTTTTAAGAATATCTGCCATACTTTGCTGAGTCATTTTGAGTTCGGCGAATGGGTAAAGTTTATTTTTAGCTCTTAGAGGCGCAGAGCAGAGGCACAGGAACTCCGATGGCTCTTCTGTGTGCATCCGGCCAGCTATGTCCTTTCAAAGAGACAAAATCCAACCCAGCCATATTTTGTCCCTGAGTAAATCCAAAGTTTCTAAGAAACACTGTAACTCTTCTGTCCGTTGTACAATATTTTTTCTATTTTCTTGCAGAAAAAATGAGACTTTAGAATGAGTGAAAGATATGTACTTGTGTTATTTCAAGTGTACATTTTCTTTGAAGCTTGACTCATTTTATCCTTAGCATAAGATTCTTTCACGCCCTGTCCGTATGCACACACCTGGGGAACTTTAGAAATGTATCCTGTTTTTGCACACTTGTTGGTGGCAAGTACTACCAGCTGAGCCACCTCACTGGCCCCTTGCATTTCTTTATATACGTGTGGTTGTGTCTTTCTTAAAATCACCGAGAGCTTCCACGGGTGCTTTCAGCATTGRCCTGTGTTCTCTATGGCTCTTTCTGCTGGAGTGGTGAGAGCTCATTAAAAAAGAAAAGAAGAGGAGAAGACAAGGAAGGGACGGGGAGGAGGACTTGTGTTGTTGTCTTCAGGCTCTAATCTTCTAGAGACTAAGGAGCTTTTGTAACTCTTATGCTAACTCTGTATAAAGCCATGATTATAAAGAATCTTGAGGTTGTTTTTGTGGGTGACTAACTTTTGTCCAATGTTGGACAGTTAGATCCTTGGCCTTGTTGAACAAGACAGAAGCATTTCTTGGAGACACAGTCACATTGCCACAATTTATCAGTAAGTCCCACTTAGTGTCCATTAGTAAGATGCTTACACGAAGGTAGCTTTACGGGTTTTTAAGTTTGACTTTTTTAAACTCTGGGATTCATTTAAGAATTGATAATGTGGGGGCTAGAGAGATGGCTCAGTGGTTAAGACCGAGAACTGTTCTAGAGGTCCTGAGTTCAATTCCCAGCAACCACATGGTGGCTCACAAGCATCTGAAATAGGATCTGATGCCCTCTTCTGGTGTGTCTGAAGACAGCAACAGTGTACTCATATATTAAATGAATAAATAATTAGAAAAAAAGAATTGGTAATGTGTTCATTTCTTTTGGAACATGGAAGACTTGTGTCCTCAGTAGTAACATAAAATGCCTGTCTCCTGCACCTGGTGGTAAGCTGACTGTCTTCTGTCTCACACAGAGCTCTGGGATCGAGACTTTAGTAGAGGAGCTCTGCTGCAGACTGAAAGACCTACAGAGCGAGCAAGGTGAGCACGCTGSGGCAGCCAGAGCCCTCCAGGGTCCTTCTCAGTGTTGAGTGTGTCACCAAGCCAGCATTCATCACCCTCAGCTCTGCAAGAGGCTTCAGTGAAGTCCTTAGAGGCCACATGGGGAATCCCTGATCCAGAGGAGGGCTAGAATCCTGGGTACCTTCTCAGGCTTCCCTTGAGGGTTTTGGGTAGGCCAACTTGCCAGGCATTTTCAGGACTGTTCTGTCCTGTCACGGTCATTGTGCAGCATATGCTCTTGAAGCCTTCTGTTAAGGGTCCACCTTATTTTTAATTTAAGGTAATATCCTGGACCAGGTTCAGTGGCCACCCTTTGTTTCTATTGGTACTGAAGCACAGCATGTGCTTACCTACATGTTATGTCACAGATCYAACTGTAATGAGTTTTCTTTACAGATTAGTATTAATCAAAATGAGTCAATACAGAGTCCATGAGTCAGAATTTTGTAAGAATATATTTTTGGAATCTAAACAGATGTTCACTCCTTCTGTTCTAATTAATAAGTACACAGGGAATGTCAGGCTCTCCGTTAAGAACCTTCACAGTGTGGCCTTGTGATAAAATAAAGTATTTTAGCCAAAAAGTGCCTTCTGCTCTCAGGGGGTCAGTGTTTATTAAAGGTACACCCACTGGCATGGAGTTCTCTCTGTAAGCCACAAAAACCTGTATCATATCTGAGTAAAAATACCTGAAAACAAAGAGTTTAGTGTTTATTAGCTGGATGTATGTTAATTTTTTTTGAATTTTTGTGTTATAACAGAAGAGAAGATTCACAAAAAGTTAGAAGGTTCTCCTTCTCCAGAGGCAGAATTGTCCCCTACGGCAAAGGATCAAGTGGAAATGTATGTAAGACTACTCAGTATGAAGTATGTATTGTTAAACCAGCCTCGTTACTGCCACATGGCTTCCATCTCTGTCATCTGTATGGCTTCTTTCTTAATTTAGGAAACACGTGAATTTAGGTGCTACATTCATAGTGAGAGTGCAAAAGTGAGTAAAACGGTCTAGTTGTCTAATGCGTCTGCGGTCAGTGTTTGTGAAGTGAAGGGAACAGGACAGCTGCTGCTTACTGAAGCACTTGCAGCATGTCTGAAACTGACAGAGTCTCAGCYGGGAGAGGTCACGGTCTTCCTGTGCACAGTCAGGAGCTGGTTTACGGTCCCACAGGGGACCTGACCAGACTTGTTCCCTGTGGCTTTAATTCATCTGTCAGAAGTGATTAATATTAGTATCATCTCTACTATAAACACACTTCCTTGCTATACATTTTATTTTAATCTTCTGAATCTCTACTGAAGAAAAAAATTACATTCATTTGGTTATATTGTAAGTGTGACATTCTCATAGAGATTAGGAACAGAATAAAAAATACAAAATAGTGCATTGATTAGCTTAATACCAATTACATGTGGAAGCGATAATATAATTCTAATAAGTTATTGGAATTAATTTCATCAGTTTCTTCTTAGACTACTAATATGACTGCTAAGTTGTTGAAAATAATGTATGGGATTAGAAAGATGATTCAGCTCTTCCGGYTCCCAGCCCCCGGGTCAGGTGGCTCACAACCACGTACCACTTCAGTTYCAGGGAAGTCATTCTTGCCTTCTTGGCTTCTTGGCTAATCTCACACACAGGCAACATGCACTCACACACATATACACATACATGTAAATAAAATTAATTTTTAAAGAGAAATTATCTATAAAGCTTTTAATGATTTGTACTATACAGCTGTAATACAGACAGTCACATTGAGCACCTTTGTAAACATAGCCTTTGCCACTTAGTGKGTGGCCATAACATTGTCTGGAAGGGCAGTACCCTCGAGGCAGCATAGCTTTAGACATCCTTTGGGGATCTATTCTGCTCTTAAATCCTCATCAATTGCTATTTTCTCCTAGMAAATCTCTTTCTGTGGACTTCTAAGCATGCTTAGGGGATTTCAGTCCAGTCAGGCTTCGATCTTGGATCATAGCATGTGTGTGCGTCTCACCCCTCAGTGTCCACTAAACCCGCCTGTGATCCCTGCCTCTGACTGCATATAACCGTCCCTACCACTCAGAGTGAGTGCCTGCAGAAATGCCGAGCRCCATGCTGTTGCCCTGATAAATCGCAGGTTGGAAGACATGGAATGGGTAATGGTCCGACTCATTTCTTGTCTTTTACTCCTGCTTCTGAGGTGCACTCTCCTTACTCCTGCTTGGAGCCACTGAAAGGTTATGTAACAGCCTAAGGAGGCCTAGAAAGTAAGCAGCAGAGCGGGTTCCGACTTGGGGAAATGGCTACARAGCTGTACTCCTGAGTCATCTGCTAAGCGGCTTCAGTGCCACTTCTTTCCACTATTCACAACTGTGAGATTTGTATGTACTATTTTAGAGGGAGGAAAAAGACTAAAATATCAAATAGTGAGTTTAATGTCATAAGCATGGTAAGTGACCAAGTTCAGACATTTCATATTAACCCAGTACATTCTTCCTATTACATTGTTTTTGTCATTTCTTCCTAGATSAAATYGAAGCTTTGATGACAAATCTTACGTATTTTTATAGTATTTGCATAGTGCCTCTCATGGTCCAAGCAGTGCTAAAGTGCTTCCTGTATGGGACTAATTTTAATGCACAGCAGTTTACTGTTTGATAATTCACTTCAAATTATGRTTTCCTTGATGGTATGAGTGCTGACACGGGAGCTGAAGCGCTGCCTCTCAGGTTGGCGTTGCTGTCTTTGTGTAGATGGTGACTTTTGGACTCTTCCTCTGTTTTGCAGGTACTATGAAGCATTTCCACCACTTTCTGAGAAACCAGTTTGCCTGCAAGAGATCATGACCGTGTGGAACAAGTCCAAACCCTGTTCTTACTCCAGCTCTTCATCATCGTCCACAGCCCCACCAGCAAGCACAGATACATCTTCTCCAAAGGACTGCAATAGTGAGGGTGAAGCCGTCCGAGAGAGAAGTAGTGCCACCTCCATCCTCACACACGAGAAAGCCCCGAGCAGGAGCCGACACGAGAAGGAGAACAGGTTGAGCAACAGCACCATCGAAGAAAAGCCTGCCTTGTACAAAAAGCAGACCCGACACAAACCTGAAGGGAAGATTCGCCCTCGCTCATGGTCATCCGGCTCTAGTGAAGCAGGCTCAAGTTCAAGTGGTAATCAGGGAGAATTAAAAGCATCCATGAAATATGTTAAAGTCAGACACAAGGCACGAGAAATTCGAAATAAAAAAGGGAGGAATGGGCAAAGCAGGCAGTCACTGAAGCATTGTGGGAAGGCAGAGAGAGGAGTCCATGCAGGCAGCGGGGGCAGCAGCAGCAGCAGCAGCAGTGGGTCCATCAGGCAGCTGTGCAAGCGGGGTAAAAGACCAGCCAAGGAGACGGGAAGGAGCGACTCCGGGAACGCTGCAGTGAAAGACCTGTATGTGGAGAGCAGAAACAACAAAGAGTACAAGGAAGAGCCGCTGTGGTACACCGAGCCCATTGCTGAGTACTTCGTTCCTTTGAGTAGAAAAAGCAAACTAGAGACCACATACCGAAACAGGGAAGATACAAGTGCTCTGACAGCAGAGGCAGTGGAAGACTTGTCTGACTCTGTGCGTGGTCTGTGTATCAGCAACAGTAATATCCATAGAACATACCTCGCAGCAGGTACTTTCATTGATGGTCATTTTGTAGAAATGCCTGCAGTTATAAACGAGGATATTGACCTCGCTGGGACCTCATTATGTTCTCTACCAGAGGACAATAAGTATCTGGATGATATTCATCTATCAGAACTAACACACTTCTATGAAGTGGATATTGATCAATCCATGTTGGATCCTGGTGCCTCAGAAACAATGCAAGGAGAAAGTCGGATTTTGAATATGATTCGACAAAAAAGCAAGGAGAATACAGATTTTGAGGCAGAATGTTGCATAGTGTTAGATGGTATGGAGTTGCAAGGGGAACGTGCAATATGGACAGATTCTACCAGCTCTGTGGGTGCTGAGGGCTTCTTCCTGCAAGACCTTGGCAATCTGGCTCAGTTTTGGGAGTGTTGTTCATCTAGTTCTGGTGATGCTGATGGAGAGAGTTTTGGAGGAGACTCTCCAGTTAGACTCTCTCCTATCTTGGACAGCACGATACTCAGTTCACACATGCTTTCTGGCAATCAAGAGCCCTTTTCCAATACTAATGAAGGATCTGGTCTGAACTCTTGTTTTTCAGTATTTGAAGTGCAATGCAGTAATTCTGTTTTACCATTTTCTTTTGAAACACTCAACTTGGGAAGTGAACATGCAGAGTCTAGTGCTAATATGCTGGGGAAAACGCAGTCTAGATTGCTAATATGGACCAAAAATAGTGCCTTTGAAGAAAATGAACACTGTTCTAATCTTTCAACAAGAACTTGTAGTCCGTGGTCCCATTCAGAAGAAGCACGCTCGGACAATGAGACGCTAAACATTCAGTTTGAAGAATCAACACAGTTTACTGCGGAAGATATTAATTATGTGGTTCCCAGAGTCTCGTCAGATTTTGTAGATGAAGAACTTCTAGATTTTTTGCAGGATGAAACTTGCCAGCAAAACAATAGAACTTTAGGAGAAATTCCTACATTAGTTTTCAAAAAAAGATCTAAGCTAGAATCTGTGTGTGGTATTCAGCTAGAACAAAAGGCAGAAAGCAAGAACTTTGAAACTACACAAGCATGTAGTGAAAGCAGTCCACATGGAGATGGCTACAGCTCAGGGGTTATTAAAGACATTTGGACAAAGATGGTAGATAGGAGTTCTGTGGCTGCAGTAGAAACAGAAAGAACTGGGGAGGAATTGTTTCCCACAGATGTAAATAACTACTGCTGCTGTTTGGACACTGAGGCTAAGATGGAGGCCCTTCAGGAGCCTAGTAGGGCTGTGCAGAGGTCAGAGTATCATCTCTGGGAGGGACAGAAGGAGAACGTGGAGAAAAGAGCATTTGTCTCTAGTGAGCTGTCCAAGGTGGATGGTGGCGATTACACCACACCCTCTAAACCTTGGGATGTGGCCCAAGATAAAGAGAACACATTCATTCTTGGAGGAGTTTATGGAGAGCTCAAAACGTTCAACAGCGATGGTGAATGGGCAGTTGTACCCCCTGGTCATACAAAAGGGAGCTTGCTACAGTGTGCAGCCTCTGATGTGGTGACAATYGCGGGTACAGATGTCTTTATGACCCCTGGAAACAGCTTTGCTCCTGGTCACAGGCAGCTCTGGAAGCCTTTTGTGTCATTTGAACAGAATGACATGCCGAAGAGTGGGGAAAATGGATTAAACAAGGGGTTTTCTTTTATCTTCCATGAAGACTTGCTAGGAGCCTGCAGTAACTTTCAAGTTGAAGATCCTGGGCTTGAATACTCACTCTCTTCCTTTGACCTAAGCAACCCCTTCTCACAAGTTCTCCACGTAGAGTGCTCATTTGAACCAGAAGGGATTGCATCTTTTAGCCCTAGTTTCAAGCCGAAATCAATCCTCTGCTCTGATTCAGACAGTGAGGTTTTTCACCCCAGAATATGTGGTGTCGACAGGACACAGTACAGGGCTATTCGGATCTCTCCCCGGACTCACTTTCGCCCAATTTCTGCATCTGAACTATCCCCTGGAGGAGGAAGTGAGTCAGAATTCGAATCTGAAAAAGATGAAGCAAGTATTCCCATTCCTTCTCAAGTTGATGTATTTGAAGACCCACAAGCAGATCTCAAACCTTTAGAAGAAGATGCAGAGAAAGAAGGTCACTACTATGGAAAGTTAGAGCTTGAGTCTGGGAAGTTCCTGCCCAGGTTAAAAAAATCTGGAATGGAGAAGAGTGCTCAGACTTCACTGGATTCCCAGGAGGAGGCAACTGGGATTCTGCCAGTAGGAAAACAAAATCAGTGTTTGGAATGTAACTTTAATGAATCTCTAGAAATAAATTTAGAAAGCTCAGCAGCAAACTGTAAAATAATGACACAATGTGAAGAAGAAATGAATGATTTTTGCAGTTGCAAAGCAGGTTGTCAGTTCCCTGCTTGTGAAGATAATCCAGTTTCTTCAGGACAATTGGAAGAGGTATGTGTCAGCAGTGAATAAGGATTTGATCAGACATAATGAAAGGCAACCTTATCAGACAAGAAAAGTGGGACTGAATTACTGGGAAATTAATTTAAAAAATTTAGAACTTAAAATTCTTAGTTTACATTTAAGGACTTAATATGGATTTGTTGTTTACAAATTTGAAGTAAATAATTGACTCTGCATGGAAAAGACATACTAACTCTCAGGATGTGAAGCTCTTGTGTGTAATAAGTGTGCAGTGTGGATAAAGCACAGGCCTGTGTGTTAGCATCTTCCAGAGTTGGAGCCAGAGTGTGGCCAGGAGTAAAGGATGTTGGTCAGTTTTATTTTAGTTGCGCATTTCATGTAAAGTCCTTTACACCTGGACACTGTCCTCCAGTGTGCTGTGCTTCACGTATAAAGGGATCAAGGGAAGGGAAGCGCCTTCTCGGAGCTCATGGAGATGGGGGCTCTGGGTGGGGAGGTTCTTGTGGAATTGCTAGGCGATGTTAGTGTCAGCAGTTTTGTTAATGGAGTCGTCATTCCCCTTGAGTGTGTTTCTAGGAAGTCTCTTGAAGTTAAATTGGCTGCAGCAGAACAGACACAGCAATAAGCTGTTCCACGGGAAAAAGCAGAGCTGCCTGCCCACTTTACGTGATGATTAGTTGACATGGCAGTGCCTGGCTTTTCTCCAGAGGCAGGTGGTTAAACAGTGTTGGAGGCAGTCTCAAGTCATAACCACCTGATGGAGATGTGTTGCCCTTCCTCATCTGCCCTGCTTACTGGCTCCTACRCATCTGTGAGGCCCTCAGGTCTACCTCCTTCCCTGATACCACCCTACATCCTCTCCAGTCCTCATCCCACCTCATATCACAGTTAATTTCTCCCTTTTCTTAATTTACCTGCACTCTCAACCTCTTTTTGTAATTGTATTTTCTGTCTCATGAGTTCCTTGCCTTTTTGCCTTTTGCCTTTTTCTTTTGGGGAGGAGGGTGGTCCTTGGCTATTGGCTTCTATAGCTGGGCACTGTGAATGGAGTCATTGGAGGCAGAGCACCTACAAGTGCAACTGCTTRTCTTTGGATAGTTGCTAAAGCCTCAGGGGAACTTGAGGATTGTTGCTTTAGTTAGCATGCTCCTTGGTCTATAAAAGGCCAAGTTTAACCCCATTGAATCCCTGAATTCTGAACTGTTAAGGAAAACCCAGCAATGTTGTTAGCCTTATGTGTTGTTGTGTTGCCCCATTTCCCTCCTTAAATGTTCCTTTATGTACTTTGTATTTCACCTGGTTTCCAGATTGGGAAGAAAGAAAATGAGGAAAGAAGCAAGATTCTACCTACTACTACCATATTCCTTCGCTTTCTAGTATGTTGATGTATTTCCGTGTTCTCAGATTTGGGGTTTTTTTCTTTTTCTTTTCTTCTTTTTTGTTTTTTAAGAGGTCTAGCTTGCTGCAGACTTGTGGGGACATCTTGAGAGTATGGGTGCTGTCATGCTGTCAGTTTCACTGCAGGCTGGAGCTCACTTCATAGGCTGGCTTGAAGGAACAGTTTGTGACCGGGCTGAGCTAGGCCCTGTGTGTGTCCACCCATTGTAACCCCAGGTCAGTTAGAGGAGTCCTGACGGCTCCCCTTAGGCGAAGGCCTTCCGGGTCAGTGCGAGAGTGAAAATAGAAGATTTTCCTCGGAATTACCAGTTAGGACCTTTGGGTTTGCTTAAAAGTTGAGTCAAATTGGGCAGACATGATTTGGATGCCTGTTATGTGCCTATCACTAAGGGGAGACCCTTAATGTGTAGGGTGCCATYCTTGTCTGTGAGAAGTTCAGTCTAGGCAAGAAGCCCAGATTGTAAATGTCATATCTCATCTGAAATGGGCTGTTCATATGAAGTCATAGGAGGGCATACTCACAGTGATGGCTCYTCCCACCAGCCCTCATTAGCACTAGTTGTGGTAAACCCYGCCAAAAGTATTCTCTGCAGGTCTATTTCCCTTTTAATGGCCTTGATTGTAGTCACCCTTGCCTATTATTTCTCACATGCTGTTCCATGGAAGGTTTCACCACAGCTTACTTGACTAGGTCCTTATCTTTAGGACATCAGGGCCAGTGTAGTTGTAGGTGGTGTGATAGGTGGAGCAGTTGAAATAAGCCCTGGAGGCTATGGGAACCTCACCAGAACTGTCCCAGGGTATGGACACCACACGTGTTTTGAACACACCTGGACGTGTGTGAGCAGGCCAGGTGGAGAACCTGAGTTGCAGAAGGGTGTTGGTTGGGTATTGAAAACAGCTCATCTAATTAAAACTAGCACAGAGAGCACACCCCATGTGTCTCTTGTGCGGAAATATGGCACAGGTGTCCTCTTCTCTTGGGCCTTTAACCGCCTTCTTAATGCCAAGCCCTTTGAACATAGCAAGCCAGATTCCTAGTCCCTGCCTTTAAGGACTCTCCAGTCCTGTCCAGAAGATAAGCTCGTTTTGTCTCAGGAGAATTACACTAAAGGTCAGCAACTCTAGAGGCAGGAGAGACAGCAAAGGTCGTTCTGGCCTGTGGCACACATCCTTCTGGACCAGTTTGTCAGTGTTGCCCTACCAGACAGCCACAGAGACTGATTTCCTCACCTGATAGAGGAATGTTTAGAGKTCAAAAAGAGACTGGCCCAGTCCCACAGTGAGGATCAGACAGCGCCCTCCTGGCTCTGTGCCTCCAGAAGTAGAGAGCAACAGCAGGCCCTGTGGGTCTCTAGTGGATGCTCTCTATCTACATGCCTTTAAAAGASAGGTCCACAGAACACACTTCCTCTGCCATTTGGGACCCAGTGATGAAGAAGGACCTGTGGGAAAGGGGTGCTGGACCCCGATGAAAGGAAACCTTCCTTTTCAGCAGAAATAGATTATTTAGTGGGAGTGTGAACTATGGAGTCTTTATCCCTTGACTGCCAGCTTCTGAAGAACTTCCAAGAATTGCTAAACCATCTGTGGTCAGTCTTTTTGATGTAGTTTGTGCCTTCCCTTCCTTTCATTGTCCTGGTCATTGCATGTATGGAGTGCCCTCAGCCCAATGCTGTTGCAGATGCTGAAATCATCAGCTCTGAGCCTGTGTGGAGTTTCCTGCAGGCTTGGGGCTAACAGCAAGCATGCTAGGTTAATGCTGTGTGAGGATATAAGCATTTGAGGGAAGGCAGAGCACTGGATGAGACACTGGGTGAATGGCGRGTGCTGGAAGCAGCTTGCTCTGTTAAGTAAGGAGCTAGGCAGGCTTTCTCCCGGAGCTCCCTTTGAGTATGGATGTGGGCAGGAGCAGCTTCTGTGGGCGGTATGGCTCTGTTCTGCCTTTTCCCAGTTCTTTCTGTTCTTCTGTTGTGTCCCATCCCCTGGCTCCATCTCAGGCTGGCCTTGAACTCAGTATGTAACTAAGGGGTTACGTTGGGTTTGTGATCCTCCTGCCTCTCTTCAGTATTCTTTACATTCATTAAGTTAAAACATTAAACAGCCTCAGATGAGTGAACTATGTGGAGTTTGCTATGCTCCCCAAAAGCTGGGAATAACTGAGTAGAAAGGTGTTAAGAAATGGTGCATGCTTGTGGAATATGGRTGACTGCTGCAGTATAAAAGAGAAGATAGTCTTAGCCATAGGAATTGGCACCCAAATGGGGGATTCAGAAAAGGCTCCTCAAATAATGCAGATGCAGGCAAGAGCCACAGCAGGGTGAAGAGAGGACTTGATGTGCTCTGGAATCAGTTTCTGTAGACAGAGTGCTCTGCCTAGAGATGCAGAGATAACTCAGATAACAGTCTTGTTCTTACGCTTCCAGGGCTCTCACATCTAACCACATCTTGGTGTGTACCCTGTTCCCGGGTGGTGTCTTGACTGGTCAAACCTGTTTCCCTCACCACACCTGTCCTTGGTCGACTCTGTGTCTCTTTTATTTCACAAGGGGATTAGACAGTAGCACAGTTAACCACACAGACAAGAACTTAGCAACCTGCTGCCTCCTGTCTCTTTAGAGGTACTGTGGGATAATAGAGAGATCTCTGCCCCTGTTCCTTGCTGCMTGCCCCAAGTAGCACCAGCTCATGTCCCAGAGTAGAGAAGGCCTTCACTTGTATCAGGTCCTGGTACCCACTTTTACTGCAGATCTTGTACCCTGCTGGCTGGCTTCATTTGCATTTAGCTCAGCCTTCAGAGGACCATGAGCAGTACTTGTGTTGTTAGTAGACTGACCATATGGGGAATAAGAAAGGCTAATTAACTACTCTGGGAAGACAGTACAATTTTCTTTCAGTTCTAAATTTGGAACTATTTCTGAAAAGTCATATTAAATGAAAATAAAGATTTGAAATATATTTCCCATTTAATTCCCAATATWTTCCCATGTAATTCTTAAAAAYGTACTAGATAATGCAGTTTTAGACCCATAAAATAATTTACAGTTCAAACCACAACAAAACCCCTTTAGAAAATAAATGGTTGTTAGCTCTTAAGACAGTTTGGGTTTTGAACTTGAACAAATGATGCCGTGGAATTGTACACATTTCACAGGCATTCTGGCAAGGGCACAGCATAAAGACTGGGGAGGGATAGAAATGGAGAACCCAGGCTTTGCCCTGGGGAGCTGTTGGCAGGCCTCTCAGGCCCAGTGAAGAAGGGGGCCACCACGAGCATGGCAGGATACATTTGTTAACAAAAGTTGCCTGTGAGGTTCATGACCACTCCAAGAACTTGTTGGTCACTAGTGTTAGCTTCTGGCAACCTGTTCTCACTGTCTAGGAGGGAGAGCAGGATCTGAGCAGCCTTAAACATTCTACTTGGAAGGGTGGAACCTGTCTCCCAGCACCTCGGACTCAGGCCTGAGGTCGCCTSTTGTACTTCAGTAGGCTAGGGAGAATTTCCTGTCTGCTGTTTTAGGTCTTATAAAAGGTTTTTGTCAAGATTTTTGTTCCACTTGGAGTTGACGTACTTCTTAAGAAGGTTTCTTTTATTTACAGTAAGGCCTTTTTCCTTTGCCTTATCCTTAACAACAAAAATCTTTAGATTTTTTTCTAACTCACCAACCTAAAAGCACTAGGTATGTAGTACTTCAGTAATTCTTAAAATTTTCTGTCTGTCCTGAAGGTTTATAAACATGCTTTGTGTTTGGCTTCATCCAAACAGTTTCCTGTACTGAACACTGATGTGCAAGAAGTAACAAGAAATCAAGAAAAGCAGAGCTGGTGGGAGAAAGCTTTGTACTCTCCCCTTTTTCCTGCRTCAGAGTGTGAGGGTAAGGAGACTGTCATTATTCTGTTCAAATCTCTAATTCGCCAAGAGCAACCTGTTCTTTGGGTATGGATAGAGTCCAGGAAACACCAAAAAAGTTCCTATGGCCAGCACTTTGTTAGACCCTAGGGACACCTAGATGATTGCAAATGACCCTGCTCTTAAACCTAACCATAGGCTGGTGGAAGGTTTTGGAAATTCATTAGAAGCATAAATGATATGACCGTTGATGATATATGTATAACCATCTTGACCATAAAGGAGGGAGTCTTCAAGGTAATCTTTATGCAAAAGAGGTTACAGGGTGTGCCGCGGGTTGAAAGAACCAGGTCCCATCGGGCTCAGCTATTTTGAAGATGAGCCTGAAAGTCTGATGGGAAGCAGCCTACAGGTGTGAGAACCTGGCTTCTGGCTCCAGTTTGGTGTGCATTGAGGGGTGGCTGTGGGAAGGACTTGTTTGCCGGGTGTTCAGGTCAGATGTGTGCTGGAAGACTTATAGCAACAAYAGAGACAATATTTTAGCTGGGGAGTTAGGTAATGGGAAGAGGATGGGGAGATTTCATAATGGCCGTGCATGCCCTGAGACTGCAATGTGAGCAACAGGAGGGACTTAGGCTCTGGAGCAATGGATCTCAGTCTGAGTTAGGAAGTACAAGGGAGTCATTTTATGGTTGGGGTCACCACAGCGTGAGGAACCGTATTAAACCGTGGCAGTGTTAGGAAGGCTGAGAACCACTGAGCTAGAGAGAAGGGTAATGAGGACAGTTCTGCTTTGCCAAGGAAGATGCCAGGGCCATGGAGTATAGCCCCARCCTCCTGAGTGATCTGTCTATGGGCTGGGTGCGTTTAAGACACAGGTGYAGATAACAGTACAGGTCAGAAATCCCCATAGCTATGCCTCAAAGGCTCCTCTCCATAAAGATTGAGAAGAGGAAGAGGTAGATCACCATGTGGCAAAGAAGCTACTTCCTTAGGGATGATTTTTAGAAGCACTCCATCAGTTTGGTTCACTTTGTCATTCATTAGTAGGAGCCAGTTCCAACTCTCAGCGCTGCATCTTGGATATCCAGTTTGTTGGCAGGTGCCAGTGAATGGATGGAATGCTTTTGTATGTGTCTGTGAAATGCTGCATAGGGAAGCGTGGTGGAGAAGGAATGGTAGCCAGTTCTGAATGACAGCTCTGAGTTAATCCCTGTGAAGCTCCCTTAACAGCGACAGTGTGAAGT
>BDUI01003241.1:76106-86475 GCA_002335545.1 Apodemus speciosus | reverse complement strand
CTCAACAAACTGTAGCTGTCACTAGGAGCATTAACAAGACACACGGGATGAGCTCAGTATGATTCTTAGCCAAACCCCTGTGTGGAGGTGTGAAGATGAACATAGTATATTTCTCAACCAGAAAAGAGCACCTTCCCTTCCACAGTCTCTCTTGGCCCCGCTGTGTGTATGGAATGAATGGGATGAAATGAGGCCCCTCCACCAGAGCTCAGTGGCCTCCCAGCTGCCCAGAACCGGAGTTCTAGGTTGGTGGCGATAGAAAGTGTTGCTATACCCGTCCACTTCTCACATGGCACCTCCTCAGGAGGATGATGTTGCTTCTGTTTTAAAGAGGTTGGGTATGTGGCTTGGAGAGTCATGTCACAAATAGAAGCAGAACGTGGCATCTACTATAGCTTTTGTCACTCCAAGCCAGGGTTATTCAAATAATACCCAGAACTGGTTGGTAATGGAGAATATCTACATGGCAAGCAAAGTCTGTACTTGGTGCCTAGGAGTATAGCACTCGTTAAGGCTGGTCTTGTCTTCTGTGGCTCTGGCACACAGGAGCCATAACATCCACTGACACCTGTGGTATGACCCTMTCGAACAGGGATGTAAGGCATCAGCATTTCYGAGCTCTTTCAGAGCCAGGTCTGAACTAGCTTGGTTGGAGTCTCCATCCTTCTCTCTAACTCCATCACAGGGGCTATGCTCAGGAGTCACCTGGAAACTTCTCAGAAGGACTGATGGTCAGCCTCCTGAGGCATAGGTTTCTCCAAGTTCCTTAGGTGGCTAAATATTACAGTGCATAGATAAAACACAGTTGAAGCTGCTGCTGGATTGGATTCCTCCAACTCCAGTCTACATTGCCTTCTCATTCTGTGAGCCTTGGCTAACTGGACCATGAGCCTCCATGTGCACAGGTGATACAGACTGGTGGGCATGGTGTTGACTTAGAACAGGCCAGCTGGTGACCTGCTTTGCTTTCTCATTGGGCTGCCTGTCCGGAACCTCTGCTGTTCCGTGAGCATATCTGTGGTGCATTGACTGTCTCCCTCCACTTGACACTCATTCTTGAGAGCATGGGTCTCACTGGTCTTTTCCCCTGTGTCCCAGGACCATTACATCATAGATCTGTGTATATATTTGTTGAATTGTTAAGACAATGTTTTACAGTAGAATATGCTTATGCTGGCCTGGTTTTTAYTATTCATTACATACTTGTGGCTGAAGTTTTCAGTTAATGTCGTGTTTTCTCATACACTCTAGACTGGCTGTGCTTTCAATGACAACCTAAACCTCCAGAGGGTGGGGAGGCCTAGCTTTTCAGTGAGGTGAAACAAGGGTGTGTGTTTCAACTGTCTTAATTGAATTTCCCCCTTTCCCTCTTTTCCCTTCTCCATTCAAAATGATTAAGAATGTTATACAAATGCCAAGGGAGAGAATGGTATAGAAGAATATCCAGATGCTAAAGAGACAGCCAGTCGAGAAGAGCGTCTGTTAGATTTTAATAGGGTAAGTGGACTGTCCTCCTCCCTACCATTGTAGTCACAAACTTGAGGGTCCTGTGACCCACCCCTGGCTCATTCCCAGATCCTGGGTGTTGCCTTTCTCCTCTTGGCCCTTTCTTTGGATCTGCCTGACCCCTATTCCCAGCCCCCAACCATTTGCCAGACCTTCATGAACAGCCCCTAATGTCCCCCACTGGCACTACACTGCTGGCACAGGGGTGCCACAGTGCTGCACTAGCCTGTTGTTTCTTGTTCAGTCCTGGGCAACATCTTCCTTCCAGTGTACTTTTCCAACCTGTGGGACAGACCCTGCCCTTTCTGTGCTCTTGTGCATTCTCTGGCTGGAGTCCCACCATCCCAGACACTTCTGTCTCCCCAACATGCCTGTGAGCACCATGAAGGCAYATTCAAGACCTTGACCTACTTTTAGCTCAGACTCAAGCCTTCCACTGTTAGGCAAGTTAAGACCAGTGAATTGAAGGAAACCTGTTTTCTCAGTTATCAATGTTAGCTCAAGCTCTGTAAGAATTTTCCAAAGCACCATATCCCACTAATCCCACTGATTTATCAATTTGTGTTAATATGTCTAAGCCCACATGTAAGGCCTCCCCATAGCCTTCCACCCTCAGGGTATCTCTTCACCTGCCTCTTCCTCTTACCTCTACCYATAGCGTGTCTGCCAGCCTGTTAATGTATCTCACCTCCACTTCATCCATTTCTTACTCCACACCATCTTTTCCACTGCTACTCCTCAACAGCAGCCACAGCCTTTCTTGTCCTTGCTTCTGCTTGTCCTTGACAATTATTGACATCTGCAAGACAGTGACCTAAAAAYACCCCTGTGCACTAAGTATTCTTGGCACACTCATCCATTTGCAGAGTACAGAATGGAGGTATCTGGAGATGGAGCATAGGGCTGCGTACCCCAAAAGTCTGGCTGTGGGACCCTTGCTACTACACTGTGCACTTGGAAGACTCCCTCCATGCCTGGAAACCTTGTGTGCTTTGCTCTCACATAGCTATTCTGTGTGTCCGTCTTGAGCTCAAAAACAGGGACTGTGAKGGRGCGATGCTAATGGTTGATATGAGATGCACTGGGAAATATTGTTAGTTGCTGTAACTGGTGAAAGGCTTACCCTTGCCATCTGTGTTTTTGGGGCTCCAGATGCCAGCCCTCCTGTAAACACAACAAGAAGAWGCTCTATACCACTCCTGGTAATTCTGGCACTGCTGTGCAGAGCACCAGCCATTGCTCAGGAGTGCCACCTTCTGGAGCACTCTGCCCCTGTTCAGAGTGCCCCTTAACCAGTATCCTCATGTCTGCAGCTTTGTCCTTTGGTTTGTTTGTCTGCTGGAATTGAGCCTCTGTGCATGACCATGTCTGTTTATTTAGGGGAGCCTGTGCGAAGCTTCATGGGCTACCTCAAACCAGGTACTCAAAGACTTGCTGAGAGTTAAGGAGTCCCTTTGCCCTACCCTGGTGTGGCCACATAGATTCTTATGACTGGATGTGCAGAATTAGGATTGGGTCCTTCAAAGGCAAAGAAGAGGAGGTTCCCTCTGAAAACAGTGCGACTAAACATCTTTGTAGCTTTCTATAGAAGATATCAGTGATTGCTACTTCATCTCTGTCTAAGAATAGAATCAGCCTTTGGGGGAATTGTCTGATTTTTGGTGTATTGAAAATTGTTTCTTGAATTGTAGGTGTCTTCTGTTTATGAAGCAAGATGCACAGGAGAGAGAGGTTCTGAGACAAAACCAAATGGCCTCCACAGGAAGATGTGTTCCAGTGCCAGCTCTGACACGGGTGACACAGGCTCTGAAGCCGGCGGAGAGTGGGTGGGCCCCAGCAGAGAGGAGCTCTTCTCCCGAACACATCTCTGACCCTGCAGAGTAGTACCAGTCATTGAAAATGCTGTGATGGGAAATGCCTTCTGTGAGGCCTGTTAGGCTAAAGCAGCAACTTAGGTTTCTTCTTCGATTAACTGATCCACATCAGTGATTACCTTTCTCTTCTTGCTTATTTTAGCGTTGAGGACGGCTGTCCTGTTGAAGATTTGTTTCCAAGCTGTTAAGTTCTTGCTCTGAAGTAGATTAGACTGTGCTGTCCATGAGGAATGGGTGTGCATGTGCTTGTCCTAGTGCGTCCCGCTTCTGCATCGCAGCTGCAGGCCTCCCTCTGGCGGCTGTGTCGCCATCACCCGTCAGCACCGTGGCGACAACCGCCACCGTCCAGAGACTCTAGCTCTGTTCTCTGAGCCAGGAGATCAGTCCTCCCCTGCAGTGGGTCAGGGCCTTGCTGAAGGAGAAGGGAAGCATGGTGACTCATCTGCAGGCTCATTCAGAAGATCTCATGGACATTGCTGTAGGAACACAAGGGTGTGCTTTAGAGACTTACAGAATACTGTGCTTTCTCTTAGGATTCCCCTAAAGTACCATGGAAGTTACTGTGGCTTATGACTTTCTTGCTAGCTGAAGACGCCAAGGATTTGAGGCATGGGGTAGTGGGCGGGTGAGTTCTGCTACTGCAGTGTGTCCTTAGCAGGCGCAGCGGGGTTCTCTGAGCTGCCTCTCCAATGCATAGTTGAGGACCTTACTTGCAAATTATTATCTGGTGACTACACTGAACTTAAGTCTCCAAGTGAACATAAAAACATTTGACATGCAGTGAGGCCACCTCTTACCCCAAAGAAATCTTTGGCTGCTGCAGCTAGCTGCTCTTGTGGCTGTGATGTAGTATAGCTTGTATCTCATTTTGTGTTTGAGAGAATGTTCTGGGCAAGTTCTGCTTGCGGCGGGCTGGGGTGGGTAGAGGAATTTCCCACATACCTGTGTGATTGCTGTTCTGATGATCGCCTCCTGTGACTTGGTGAAGCAGGCAGGCAGCAGGCTCACACTGGTCGCATCTGAGTGTGCTCATCACCTTGGGTCTCTCTCGCAGCACTGCCACAGGTGCTAGTCAGGCAAATTGTACAAAATCTAAACATCCAAAATTATTGTTCTCTTTTAACCAACTTGTTTTTAAAAACACCTTGTCTGTGACATGAGTTCATCATGTCCAGTACATTGGGAGTGACTGAGAGGTCTGAAGTTGAACTGGCCTCACCAGTCAGTGGGACAGCACTGAACATGTGTGTGGCTTCTTAGCTGGGCATGGGCTGCCTCTCAGGCCTTGCTGGTAGTACTTGAGTTTGTTGCCTGTTTCTCAGGAACACAGGAAACACCGTGGAGACTGTGCAGGCACTGCCGCTCTGTGCGTCCTCACTATGGGAGCTTGGCTTGCCGGCTGGGGCATCTTGCCACCTTAGGGTTTGTTTTCATACAGCACATCTTCTGACACTTTACAGTGACTTGTGTGTGGGTGTGTGCATGTGGAAGGTTTCATGTTGCTCTTATTTATTTACAGGTATCAGATAAATTTTATGTATTWTTTTCTTCTGGAGCTTCCTAAAATTTGATTAACATCTGCACTGAAATATAACCTATCATCAAAGGCAAAAAGGATTGGAAGTTGTAAATTCCTAAAATCAATGCCATCAAGATTACTCTAGAAATTATTGCTATGACCAAATGGATTTCATACTCAGCCATGAGCTTGGGTGACCTGGACAGCCARTGTTCATCAGGAGAAAGGCTCCAGGTGGCAAAGACACCTACCTCCTCACCTGTGGGGAGAGGCCCCCCTGGGGGGTACGGTGGGTCATCAAAGGTAAAGGGATAACTAGATTCTGTATTTGGTTTCTTTTTGTAGTTAAGTGGCTAAAGCTCAGAGGCTTTGGCACAGAATTAAAGTGTGGTTTTAGTTTCGTGAATGGATGATCACAAAAAAGCATTAAACTAAAAGTTGGCAAACGCTGAAGCGCACTGTGGTATGAAGCGCGTTGCACATCCGTAGCACTGAAGAATCAGCTCCATCTCTGAGCTGACCCCGCCCCCGTGGTTGTATTGTTCTGATTTCACGTACACCAGAGTAACTGATTTTTTTGTTTTGTTTTGTTTTCTTGTGGAGTTAACACCAAATAAAAATTTTAAAAATGTTTGTTGTTTTTATTTATCATAGCAATCTTTTAAAGTGAATAAGCAGCTTCTTCTGCAATGAGAAGAACAAGAGAAAGCCAGATCCCCTCATCCTGAGGGCAGTTAGCCTCCCAGAGCTGGGAAAGCAAGTAGGTAAGGCCTGCTTGGCAGCCAGCTGACCATACCCCCAACTGGTCCTGTCCCATTAGACAAGTCTTCCTCATTGTGTTTTATTCTGGGAGGGGAAAAAGGTAACCATGTTAATGTGAATGGAGTTCATTGTACACAGAAGTCAGCGGGATGGCTCAGTGGGAAGGTGCTCACTGAGTGGAGTTTATCCCCAGGATCCACGGGAAGGTGGAGAGAATGRCCTATAAAGTTACCCTCTGACTTCTGAATGCATGCCTGCCATGTACTGCACTCACACTCATATGTATATACACAGAAAGACATACACACATGTGTATACACAACAATAAACAACCAGGCAGTGTTTGAACAAGAATGAAGGAAAACTTGTAGGTACTTGTAGATACCTGTCTCTAGGTCTGGGTGCCCACAGGGGCACAGCCATGCTACAGACTTCATAGGCTGCCCTGCAGTCAGAACCGAAGCTTGWCAGCCAGCAAAGATTGAGCAGAGGCCTCATTGACGGGTAGAACATTCCTTTTTGTCGTTGATCTTGGATAGCATGTCCTGTAACTGACACTGGACTTCCTAGCTCAGTGGGCAACTAAGGACATGACATTCTTCCTGGGTACCAGCAGGCACATCCCATGAGGTAGGTAAGCCCTCTTCCTGCCCTGAGCCCAGGTGTGCCCACGGGTTGTGCTGACTGTCCCCTCTGCTTTCTGTGGGGTTTCTTTACAGACTGTCAGCTCAGGTGCTTCACAGATGCTCTACCTGCAAGAGCAGGGACAGTGGGAAGTAGCAGTTAGCCAGCCTTCACCTGTACCTGTCCTTGGAAGTGTGACCAGCCCAGCATTCAGAGAACATAAAAGCCTCTACCTCTGTGGTCTAAGCAGCTGGCCACTTCTGTGGCCATCAATGCTCTGACACTGAGCATCACCACGGTGGGTTCTAAACATGTGATAAGTGACCAATTATAGTTCCCTGCCACCTGCTTCCCCCAGGAGCCTAGGAACGAGAGCATGGCCCAGACCTTGGAAGCTGCTCATCAGATCCTTACTCGGGTTGGCATTGTTAAAAGCACTGAGACCAGGAAGCCCTGCTGGCCCGCCACTGCCTTGCACCGTAGGAGCCTCTTGAGTATTTTCAGAATAGAATAGTCACCTCACAGGGTCAGGCTGGCAGTCGCTCACTGCTCCAGTGGCACTGATTGCACCAGCCAATTCTAGGGCTCAGGGTCCTAGGTATAAACATTCCACATRGTCAAGAAGACTGAGCCATGGTGTGCCTACTAAGAGCTTGCTCAAGCTCTTGAACCTGCCCTCTGCACTCCTGGTGGATTTGACAAGCTGCAACTGCCTCATCCCAGTCTGTGCAGTGTGTGAGGGGTTTGGTCAGGCCCTGTAGCAAGAATTTGATCAGCTCGAGGCCCTGCCAGGCCATACTCAGTGGCCCCTCTGGTTGTCCCTGACTTGAGCAGTAGAAGCTGTGCTGGAAGGCAGGGTCAAGGACAACAGGAACCAGGTATGCACAGCAGAGCCAGGCTGAGGAGCTCAGAGCACCACGCCATCGACGAGAGCAAATGGCACAGCCTAGTTAGTATCTGGACCGTAGTTCAAGTATCACTTGGAGACCAAGGGGTGGGGAAGGCCTTATATCCCTACAGGCCCTGTCACGGATGGGGATGATGTCCCCTTCTAGAGTCTTGAAGGTTAGTTGAGAAGCACCAAAGCTGCCAAGGATATAGGTCTTTAGGAGAAACCAAAGGCCAGGAGCCNCAGCCAGCAAAGATTGAGCAGAGGCCTCATTGACGGGTAGAACATTCCTTTTTGTCGTTGATCTTGGATAGCATGTCCTGTAACTGACACTGGACTTCCTAGCTCAGTGGGCAACTAAGGACATGACATTCTTCCTGGGTACCAGCAGGCACATCCCATGAGGTAGGTAAGCCCTCTTCCTGCCCTGAGCCCAGGTGTGCCCACGGGTTGTGCTGACTGTCCCCTCTGCTTTCTGTGGGGTTTCTTTACAGACTGTCAGCTCAGGTGCTTCACAGATGCTCTACCTGCAAGAGCAGGGACAGTGGGAAGTAGCAGTTAGCCAGCCTTCACCTGTACCTGTCCTTGGAAGTGTGACCAGCCCAGCATTCAGAGAACATAAAAGCCTCTACCTCTGTGGTCTAAGCAGCTGGCCACTTCTGTGGCCATCAATGCTCTGACACTGAGCATCACCACGGTGGGTTCTAAACATGTGATAAGTGACCAATTATAGTTCCCTGCCACCTGCTTCCCCCAGGAGCCTAGGAACGAGAGCATGGCCCAGACCTTGGAAGCTGCTCATCAGATCCTTACTCGGGTTGGCATTGTTAAAAGCACTGAGACCAGGAAGCCCTGCTGGCCCGCCACTGCCTTGCACCGTAGGAGCCTCTTGAGTATTTTCAGAATAGAATAGTCACCTCACAGGGTCAGGCTGGCAGTCGCTCACTGCTCCAGTGGCACTGATTGCACCAGCCAATTCTAGGGCTCAGGGTCCTAGGTATAAACATTCCACATRGTCAAGAAGACTGAGCCATGGTGTGCCTACTAAGAGCTTGCTCAAGCTCTTGAACCTGCCCTCTGCACTCCTGGTGGATTTGACAAGCTGCAACTGCCTCATCCCAGTCTGTGCAGTGTGTGAGGGGTTTGGTCAGGCCCTGTAGCAAGAATTTGATCAGCTCGAGGCCCTGCCAGGCCATACTCAGTGGCCCCTCTGGTTGTCCCTGACTTGAGCAGTAGAAGCTGTGCTGGAAGGCAGGGTCAAGGACAACAGGAACCAGGTATGCACAGCAGAGCCAGGCTGAGGAGCTCAGAGCACCACGCCATCGACGAGAGCAAATGGCACAGCCTAGTTAGTATCTGGACCGTAGTTCAAGTATCACTTGGAGACCAAGGGGTGGGGAAGGCCTTATATCCCTACAGGCCCTGTCACGGATGGGGATGATGTCCCCTTCTAGAGTCTTGAAGGTTAGTTGAGAAGCACCAAAGCTGCCAAGGATATAGGTCTTTAGGAGAAACCAAAGGCCAGGAGCCRTGTCATAGGAGCACGCTGTCCATTCTTCCCCTTTGCTGCCACCTGGAATGGCATGGTGGGAAGACCCCTGCCCTACAAGCTGTTTTCCCCTCCCCCTTGCAGCAAAAGCTTCACCTCACCTTGACTGAGCCTAACAGGCTCTGAAGCATTCCTCGCCTTTCCTGTCCTCCTTATCCTAGGAGGAGTCGTGTTCCTGTCCTGCACCCCATATTCCCACCAGTGCTCTACTGTAACCAGTGCACGAGCAGGTCCACCTCGTGTCCACCATTGTCCCCAGCAAGCTCCTGCGAAGAGCTGGCATGGCTAACTAGAGTCTCAAACACAGGGCCATGCCCCACAACAGAATTCCAAGCTGGAAAGAATGCCACCATCGGTGCCAGGGTACTGGGACGTAGTTCTTCCTCAAGGGCTCAGAGAACCTTGCTCTGTGTCTTGGACACAGGTTTGTCCTCCAAGAGACCACAGGCTAGGAACACAAGGACAGCAGCCCAGGACTCCCGTTTGCTGAGAATGTTCAGAAAGGGGAGTGCCAGCTGGCTTCTGCTGAGGACATGCTGTTGAAAGAACCTGAATCCTGCCACAACCTCAGGCTGAAAGACCAGTGGAGGGGAAGCTTCTAAGGAGTGAGGAGCTGCGTCTGATGACCTTACCTATGGCTGTACTCAGGGTTTGGTTTCCTTGTGGTCACCGATGCCCAGTCATTACTAGATCATCCCACAGCAAGCTGCAAACCAATGATAACCATCAGCCCCTTGTGTGCTTAGGCCCAAGGCTGCCTGATGTGCAAGGTCTGGTCATGTGCACTCTCTCTAAGTGTTCCTGCAGCAGGGCAGCGAGTGGAATGCCAATCTCCGGGAAGGGCAGGGCCAATTAGCYGGAATGGTGCAGCAGGCACCCCCKGGAGCTGATGTCAGGGCATTCGGCCCCTCACCCCAGAGCCTCTACCTGCTGGCAGGCAGCACTGTGCTTCCCTGGGATTTCTCAGAATTCARTCTTGAGTCCTGGATTTGCTGGGCTTCAGTGGAGGGAGGAAGGCAGGGGGATTGGAGYGGCCTGCTCCTGAAATGCTTTTGAATGCTCTCTCCATCCTCTAAGGCTGAGTAGGGATCTTAGCTCAAGCAGAAGAGGAAGAAAAGGCCTTGGGAGTCTTCTAAATCTAATGTTGTGGCCCTTTAATACAGTTCCCCCTGTTGTGGTGACCCCCAACCATAAAATTATTTTGCTGCTACTTCATAAGTGTAGTTTTGCTACCATTATGATTCATAATGTAAATCTCTGATATGCAACCCCAAAGGGGTCACRACCCACAGGTTGAGAACAACTGCGCACCAGCCACATCCCCAAGACCTGTGAAGGAGCAGCGGGGATGCTTTTGTACCCCTCCCATTCATGGGAGTGTGAGGGGTTTTGAGGGTGGTGAAGGGAATGTATCCCCCTTATTCAAAGCCCACAGTACTTAGCCACTTAGTTCACCAGGCAAGCCAAGGGCCTGTGGCACCTTGCACCCCCACCAGCTGGTTTCATCGGTCCTGAGGGTTTCTAGACTTTCCTACTTCCAGTTTGCTGTGCACCTCCTAAGTGGTTGAAAGCAGTTTCTCAGCTTCCTGCTCCAGCTGTCTGTTACACACACACACACACACACACACACACACACACACACACAC